>JARHVA010008715.1:400000-434016 GCA_037957365.1 Torreya grandis | reverse complement strand
TATATATATATATATATATATATATCAATGTGTACAAGACTAGTTTACATATAAATCCATATTTAAGAATTTACATTTTCCCCCAATCCTCCACCCCATAACATCACCTAATATATTGATTCATAAGGATGAAATTACTAGGTTAAAGGAAATAAATTGTACCATGTTGTGTAGAAAACACCTTGTCTTTATATATATATATACATATATATATATATATATATACATATATATATATATATACATATATATATATATATATATATATATATATATACACACAATATATATATATATATATATATATAAAGTATATACCCTTCATTTTGACCTTCCTTGCAGCCAAAATACTCATTGTCACCACCTTATTAGGTCTACTTACTTATTTATTAGTAAAAATGTAATTATTATTATCATCTAGATCACCGATAACAATAAAATTTCTAAAATTTTGAGATATATCCTTTACATTCATTTATAGAACCTCAACAACTTTCCTCCATCCTAAATAGTTATGTTTAAGGTAGGATAATAGTGTCAACACTACTATCTTATCCCTAACACAAGTGTCCTTACCTTAAAAACACTCAAATTTATAAATATAAAAATGTGTATGGGTTAGCCTAAGAATTGCATTAACCCTTTTGTGGGGATAATTCAAAAGAGTTAGTATAAATACAAATCAAAACCAATTCAATTGGACATTTATCAATTATTAAACAATCACCTATTCAATCTCAATCGATAAATTGAAAAACTAAGCTATTATGTCTTATTTATTTGTATTTTCATATAAACAATGGGAACAATCATATTAAAAAGTATGAAGAACTCAAAATATATCCCATAAGCCATGTTTGTCAATTTACAATATAAATCACTACATGCATTATCATATAGTATTCACATGCATTCCCAAACATAGGGGAAAACTACATAAGTTTGAGTCCCTCCTTTGAGTATTGGATATATAGGTAATTCTCATTTATAGAGGGGTTTTTTGAGGTCACCTCAACACCATGAGCTCACTAACCCAATTTTTGGAAAGGTAACCTAAACTAAGGTGGAGAGCTAGGGTTTTCAGCTATAAACATTGATACAAAGTCTATGCACAATATCCATAAACATCAGATGAAAGGCAATAGAAAACCTAGAAAACCCCAAGTGGTTAGATATTTATACAACAAACATTATGTACAAGACAATCATGTTAGGATTTGGATAGTAGTGTCAACACAAGTATCCATAGGGAAATGCAAAGTGTCCAAGCAACCAAGAAGAATATTTCCATAATTTGATGATTGTTTCCTAAACATCAGACATTTTTTTCCACACCTGTCAATCTCATATCTTTCCATACATAATTGCATACACTAAGTATAGATTCTTATTTCTGATTGTGAAATCAACATACTACTTGGAATTATACTTTATATATTTAATATTTTCATGATTTAGTAATGAAATTAAATATCATAAACTAAATTATTTAATTGGTCTACTTATTAGAAATAGGTTTTCTCACTATTTACAATCATGTTCCTATTAACCCTTTATAATAAATTTCCAAAAATGATTAATAATTTTGATACTTCTTAAAATAGATTTTATCTGCTCACATAGAAACTTCTCTCTCATATTTTATTTCATGAAAATATTAGTATTCTCTTCTCTCTCAATACTCAACACATGAAGCTTATCCAACCATTCTAATTGAATTCTTTAGTGAACAACATGACCCAACAACATGGAAACCATATGTTCCCAACTTAATACCTTATTATTTTGATTTTATTATCCCCTCTCTTAGAGAACTCTCCAAAATTTATCAATAACTCCATATATTTTCTTTCTTGAAAAATTTACCCTCATTTTTTTATTTAATAAAATTTTATTCAAATAAAATTTCTAAATCCACTTTCCATTTCATGAGCTTATATGGGATCTCTCTTTAATAGAAAACAAAATAACATTACTCGTGGGCTTACCATTTTACTTCATATTGACCTTTATTGGTATATTTTATTTACTATCATGTCTTGTCTCCAAGACATAAAACTTTATTTGTGGGGATAACATATCCAACATTTTTTATTCATCATCTTTTCTCACAGCTACAATGACATTATTTTTTTCATCCTCCTATTATATGCAATATCACTTAGATTTCATTAAACTTATTTTCCAAGTCTCTTACCTCTAATGCTCTTCTAATTTTGTATGTTATAACTCTTCAACAAGAAATATTATGTTTCATAGTCTATAATATAATCAAATAATATCCTCTCACACTTCTAAATTTTTAGGACTTCTCTTAATATTTAAAAAAACTTATCATCTCTCCTATGCAAGATTAATTTTCACAACTTACAACTAATTTCATGTAGACTTATCTTTCACAACCTATAATTGTTTCATATAAGAGCCTCACACACTCATCCTACTAAGGAAATAAATTTATTACATATTAATTGATGTAGTGATGGTAATTGGTATAATGAATAGCTACTTTTAATACCATGTTTCTTGGATTTACACTCAATATCTTATGGTCACATTTACAGGCACACTTTTGAGCTTGACATAATTCAACACATCTTATTTATTGAATTCATCAAACCACCACAAAGAATATATTCACACTCAAATAGTCACCCTTTATTTTATATGCTTATTACAATAACATGAATAAGATATAAACCCTCTCATAGTCCATGTTGGACTAGAACACTTTCTTTCATCTCCCCACTCTCCTTTCTTAGATAAAAATCTCCTCTAATTCCTTTGAGCCAACCTTTTTCTAATATTGGAGTTAACTCCAGTAACTTTTTCATTTAACTCACCCATCTATTAATTTTTTATCTTTCATAACATTCTTATATATTATTGAGTTTCTTTTCACCTTCTTTAGCATCTTATAAATGCACAATATATGTTTGTTCATCATTCTACAGCATTAATCTATTTTTATAAATAATGAGGTCAAAACCAAAATAAAGGTTGTTAAACTATCACTATATGAAAAATAGTGGTCATAAATCCCTTAGGGTAATTTGTAAACTACCATGGATTCTTAAAAAAATTCCACTTGATACAGACCAGTTGTTTCATCATTGTGAAAATTTTTATAACTTTTAGAGGCCATCTTTTTTGTGTAAAAACTCAAAACGAGATGATCTTTTTTTGGAAAGTGCATAACTTTTTAGTGGGATAAAAATATATAACAAAATTCATGTTTATTAAATTACTTTATGTCAAATTTACTTTTACCTATAACCCATCTATTTTAATTCTCCAACAAATGTAATCACTTCCTAGATTGTATTGATGATTGAGAAACTCAAAAAACTTGTTTGGAACCATGTAACATCTTGGTTCATGTATATTTATTATGTGTTTGATGCTAAATTTTTATAATATCATGGGTGATTCCCATGGATCATATTCACCATGCTAAAATAATAAGACACTAACAAATCCACACAAACACACACGACTACTATTTTTTATTTATGAAATATTTATTATATACCTTGGATGATCATACATCACCTATTTTTAAAAACATACTAAATCAAAAAAATAATGGAAATGTATATAAAATAGTTAAATATTGGTAATTATTCTAATAGGAAGCATTCATGTTATAAGAAACACATGATAATTTGGTTTATTAGAAAATCCATAATGTACACAAATCATATTAGTGTCCATAGATTATGTATGTTATACATAAGATATTATTCTAGGAATGGGTGCTCCAAATTTTGATGATATGTTTGGATGAATTGGTGTAAACTATAATACCACATCACACACTATAATGATGCTATATATTAAATATGATAACTATTAGATATGATTTTCAGCCATTGTTAGATGTATCCATAATGGATATGATGTAAGGGATGTAGTGATTGATATGGGGTTTAATTTAAATGTGATAATAAAGGATGAATGAATGGATATGGGTATTCCATCCCTTAAATCATCCCAAAATGGATGTTTTATGGCTAATAAGACTTGGGAACAACCCTTAAGAATCATATATAGTGCCAAAAAAATTAGGGTTAATTTTAATGTCAATTTGGAGGTACTAGAATTGGTAGATTTAGAAAATTACCTTGTAATATTAGGAAGATAGTTTTATTTTGTTGAAAATTTTGATTTAATGCTTAAACACAATACTATTATATTTTAAAATGAAATTAATAAGATGATAATTCATTTATACTAATCTAATGGATTGGCTTATTTAAAATTAGTGGACCTAATAATTAAGGATATAGATGAAATATAAAAAAATAATCATGCATATGAATAGTGATTTGGATCCCAAATATGGTGTAGATTTAATCTTGAGTAGTTTGGCTTATTTTTTATCTTAGTTTTATTAGAAACATTAGGTTTTAGGGAACCATGAGTTATCAAAATGATGGTGTGCCATCTTGAGACATAGTTTGCAACTAAGTATTGTACAACATTAGATGTCATGAAAGTGTTTAAACATAAAAAGGTATCTATTTTAAGATTCAATAAGGTGATAAATATAAACTCTATATAATTTACCACTATTCCAAATTTAATGTTGAATCATGTTAAGGAAGGTAAATATCACAAGGTAAAATGTGTCCCAAAGTATCCATCTAAAAATAAAATGCTATATATATATATATATATATATATATATATATATATATATATATATATATATGAAATAATGAATAAGTTTCTTTTGTATAAGTTATTGAGTATCACCAAAACATGTTTTCAATACTTTTAATTATATATAGCATGTGATGATTAAATGATGTATTTTTTCATACCTATGTCAAATAGAAGGTAGACTACCCAAAAATATACTTTGTAGGGATGGGATCAAGTCAAGTAGGAAATTTTGGCTATGTTCTATCATGAGAATAGTCATGGAAATATTCCCATTATAAAACCTTGGTAACCCATAATAAAATATTAAATTTTGTGGGGATATATGGGGATCACTAATATAAAATATCTACCCCACTCTATGTGTATGTTAATTTTATGAAACCTTGGAGGGTTGACCACACACATAATATGTTTAATAGGTACTCCACTGGGAGAAAATAGATCCGGTCAACATGATTTTTTTTTTAATTTATTCTCCTTTTTATAAAAATATGTTCATATCTGTCATGGAATCTAGATAATTTATGATTTCATCTTGGTGCAATATGGCTATCTATAATATCACCTTCATGTTATGTACATGGAAGAGGATTATAGCACTGACATATTATTCTTAGAATTAGCCAAAACTACACAATAGTTGATAGGGAAGGAAATAATTTATAATATGGTATACCATGGGAATGGTTATGCTTTTTTTCCCCAAGATTAATGAATATAACACGAATGTAATGAAAGACTATGAATGTTTATAAATATGACACATACAAAGATGAAAATTCATGAAATATGAATTTATAATTAGATTAATGTGAAAGACTAGTGTATGATAAAATAAATTATTATTCATAGTATTATTTTAAATAACTGATGGAATAAAAAGAGGTTAAAAATAACTACAAAGGATCTGAAGCTTAACACCATTGGAGACTATTAGTTACATGCTAATTTTACTAATATGGTCAAGTTTTTGAAGGAACATGATAATATGTTCCCCAATGAGTATACAAATATGAATGAATTACACTCTTTCTTGGGAATATGTAGACCTATTTGAAACAAAGTGTGAAAAACATTAATAAGTGGTCTTATTACCTTAATCCTAATTTTTGGGCAAGGTTAAAAGAGGAAATTGATCAATGCTCAAATCTAGATTGATTTTCCTAGTATATGAATCTTAATTGGTTATTCTTATGGTTATATCCATCAATAAGAATGTACATATCCATATTTGTGTATGTTTATATGAATTAAATGTAGTTTGTATCACTAATACTTTACTAAAACCTACAAAATAAATTATGGAAGTTTTTGCAAGTCACAAGTTATGCAATTTAAAAAATATATTTTATAGATATATTGATTTCTAATATAAAGAGAAAAATAAGGGTAAACTAACATTTTCCACTGAGTGGGGATCATTTTATTATATTTTCATGTGTATTGGCTTTGAATATATACCCACACTATTCTTTGAGATTGTGGTCACAATGTTCATGTATTTCATTTGTGACTTTTTTATGTCTATCTAGATGATTGGATGGTGTATGGTATCCTGAACAATAATGTTGAGACTTTTGTACTAATGTTTGAGAGTTTTTAGTAAATGTAGATCATACTAAAGCTAATTAAGTGTGTGTTTATGACCCCACTTAGTACTATCTTGAGACTTGTGATCTACAAAAATAAGATGCTATTTGACCCTATAAAGATATCAATTATCATATAAATGGATATTCTTGAGATGTCGAAGGAATTTCATACTATTTTTGGAAACACCAGGTATAATTAAAATTCTAATGGCCATTATTAAAATGTTATGAAACCTTTGGTAGGATATTTTTACTAGGATGCACCAATTTTATAGGGACCAAAACAACATGACACTTTCAACATCTTGAAGGACAAGTTTTATTATTCCAATATTCTAAAATTTCAAATTGGGAAATCACTGCATGTTCATGTGGATACATTCACCATAGCCATTGGGATATCATGACCTACCAATGTGAGGGTATTATAGATCACTCCATATATTTTTATATTTATAATTTATTCTCTATCAATCATAATTAAATTACCACCAAGTGCTAAACACTAGCCATGGTTTATGCATTACAAATAATTTTTTAGTGTTTGCTTGAAATAACCTTCACTTTTTTTAATTGATCATCAGGTGGAAAATTATATGGTCAATAATTTTATACTGAATGGATGTGTTTATAGGTAGTTTATCATATTCCAAGATTTTAAGTTTAAGTTTTTTATTAAGCTATTAAATCATCATATAGGCCCTAATTTCTTGTCAAGGATTAATACAAGGGTAGTTTCCAAAGGATCCACTAAGGATGATATTTTTAACTTGTGGTTATTTGATAGTGAAATAGTTTAAGAAGAGTTAGGTGAGATAATTAAATTCCTAAAATTAGGTTAGGCACTAAAGCATTTTATGGTTTCTTTTAATAAGCAACTAATAGTTTGTGCAACCCCATTTTATTTTATAAATGTGAATTTATATGAAATGGGTCTCAAAAAATTCGTGCATAGGTTTAATCCAAATTATAAGTGATAGAAAGTATTTAATGAGTTACAAGTAAGGAAAAAAGTGAAAATTATTTAATAATAGATACCATATTAAATATCTTATAATTAAGGTTGTGGTGCTCAAATCTACACAAACATGTGTACATGTGTGATATCATCAAAGGTATGGGGAAGCCCAGTTGATAGAATGACACATTATTAATGAATTTTTATTTGATGAGACATTTGAGAAATCGTAACAGAATGATATGGGGCCTATTTACCCACCTAAAAGAAGGATTAACATGTAAAATATCATTATAATGACCAATCACTTGAATTGGTGGGTTGAATCATCTACAACTCAATATTTCACAAAGAGGAGATAGTTTCATCTATGAGAATATCATTGTGTGATTGTTTCCCTCTATGCATTAATAATGACCATGGCACACACTTTTCTACTAATATTTTTATTTTTATTTTTTTTGTGAGTGAGTTCATGATAAAATACAAGAGATCTCCTTATCATCCTCAAATGAATATCCTTATCAATACTTGTGATGTGAGAAAAAATTTATGTGATGAGAACACGATAATATTTTTTGTGTCGTGTTGTTCCCAAAATATGTCACTTGCTTTTGTGGACAACATGTTGACCATTTTGGTCTTGCAAGCCAAAATGGTCTCTTTCTTTATTTCAAAATGTTTTGAGCAGTTAAGTTTTTCAAAATTTCAAGCCTTTTCAGCTAAGGAAGTTGCAGGTTCAACAAGCAGGCTTTCTCAAAGGGAAGTTCAAAACACTTAAGGCATTTCCTTAGTGTTTTCAGGATGGTTCAATGCTGAGGTTCAATAAAAAGACTTAACGGCGGGCTTCAAATAATTGGAATGAACCATTGAACCATTGAACCCTGCTTTTGCAAGGTTCAAAGGTTCAACAAGTTTAAAGGTTCAACAACTTCGATGGACTTAGAGAATAAAAGGATTCAAAGAGTTAAGATGGAACCCATTGAACAATTAAACCTTGAACCAAAAAAGAGTTCACAGGTTCAAAGGTTCAATGAGTTCAATAAGTTTGATGGACTTTGAAAATGAAAGGATCCAGAGAGTTTGAACCTTTAAAGAATGCAAAGAGTTAAGATTGAACCACTGAATTGTTGAACCTTGAACTTTGAAAGAGTTTAAAGGTTCACTGAGTTCAATAAGTTTGATGGAATTAGAGAAATAAAAGGATTCAAAGAAAGAGAATTAAATATTGAACCTTGAACTTGAAAGGTTTAAAAGGTTCAAAGGTTCAACAGGTACAAAGAGTTCAAAGTTCAAGTGGAAGCTTCAAGTGAATGGAGGAAGTGGAAGATTCCAAAAAGAATTTCAACCAAATGGTTCAATCGAAGAAGAAAAAGAGAGTGAATGCAGCTCTTTACAAAACATTAAACCTTTGAACCAAAAGAGTTCAAGGTTCAAAGTGACTAGTGACATCCCCCTAGACATCAAATTTAGGGTAATGGAATAACCATTGATTTCCAAAAGACTTGAGAACAAACTCAATGACCAGCCAAGGAAGGAGTTGAAGGAGGTAGTAGAAAGTGAGAAGAAAGCCCTGAGAGCTCAAATCACCAGGAAGAGACAAAACATGGCAAGGAAAGAGGGAATGACTACAAGAAATCTAGAAATATCTATAGCAGAGTTATTACAATAGGTGGAACAGTCCACCAGGTGGACCTCAAAGAACATAAAACATTCAATGGTGTGGCCTATTTTTCTTGATGAAGTAAAAGCAAATGGATAGTCGTGTAACCATCATAAAGAAGACCAAAAAACCCATGCTTAGGAGGAGACATTTGAGATGATTTAGAATGCCAAAGTCAGGTCCAATGACCTATTCTAGCATGGCCCTTTCATAGATATTCAATGCATTTAATTTAGCATGGGCCATTTTCATGAAAACAAGTGCCTAAGTATTTCTTATGATGCTATATATTATAATATCTCATTTTGTATAAGGGAGATATCTCTATTAGTAGAAGCGAAGATCTACCCAAATTGAAATGCATTCCTGAGACTTTGAGCTCAGACTGTTAATCATATTTTGTTAAATGAATGAGAAATCAAGTGACCTTTCATACTTTGTGTTGGAATAAGCTTGTGTCATCTAGGAAATTGTTCTTATGTCTATTTCCAAAATACAGTCTTGTCCATTTAATCAAACAAGTATAAAACGTGGAAATAAGCTGGAAGATGTCCTGAAGGTAACTTTGGGAGACTTTGTGCTACCATAATTGCCTTCAATTTGTGCTTTGTATAAAGGATACTGGAGAGACTTTGAGCTCCCCTTATCCTTCATAACCTTTTACTCTATTGTATTTGAAGTGGAGACTTTAGGCTATGCTTCAAACTACTGTGTTCCTTTGTCCTAATCAGTGGGAGGAAAAATGAAAGACCTTGTGCTTTCATGGGTTTCTTGCAGTTTTTGTTACTACCCAGGAAGAATTCTATTGTTGGTTGAATATCAGTTCTGAAAGAAGAGAAGTGCCTTCAGTAGTTACACCATAATTCTCCTCTATTTTATCAACATCATCTCTAAAAAAAGAGAGATGGATGGTATGATTTCACCCTTGTATCTATTTTTAGCTTATTATATATATATATATATATATATATATATATATATATATATATATATATATATATATATATATTATAGGGAACCTCCCCTTGCTAAGAGGAGATATTTATCTCATTCTGGCTGTGGTCACCACACCCATTTTGTCGCATAAATATCCTTATGTTGTGGTTGATGCACCTATTTTGTTGTCAGTCAGCTGGTGACAAAATATTCACCCAAAATGCCTAAAATACCGTTTATAATTTTTTTAATAAACATAAACATTTATAGTAGTTGTATAGTCAGAATGTCATCATGCCCATCAAATTTATTTTCACGATCCTACACATTGCTTTTATGTTATGATTTGATGATAGTGAGACTTTGCAAGATGTCAAGTTTAAATTTTTAGTAATGAAGGATAAGTATTTAATAATTAAATGGATCTATGCATTTCATAAACAAGACCAAAATTATTGACATAACCACCACATTAAGGATAACGTAATCTCTATTGGGAGTTATGCGATGATGCATCATTTCAAATATAAGAATCACCCAGTGATGTTGCAGGTATGCTAGTTAGGCCCATTTAATGCATAAATAATATTTGATATTAATTTATCAATGATATTTTATATGTAATGAAGCTAAAAACTATGTGGAAATATGTTATCTCAAGTAACACTTCCTTAACACTTGTCTTTTTGTAAAAAGTATTAAGGTTATCACAACCACTTAGGATAGAGTATTTATTTTAATTTTTATATATATTTGACATGGACCAACATATACCAAACCTTTCATGAAAATTATAACACATAAAATTTCATCATATCATAATTAAAAATAATAAGATGTTCAATCAGGATGTAAGAAGAGAACATCAAGAACCCTAATATGAGAACAAAGTAAAATACATAACTAAGCACATCATAATAAAAAATGAAAAATATAACACAAATAACACCTAAGTATAAAAAAAATAATTCATAATTTAATAACACTTAGCCATAGTTTCTACCATATTTATACTATCATTCCCAAGTATACTGTCTTTACATTACGTTCATCATTGTTAGCTAAAATTAGTTGTAAAGATGAATACAATTAACCAAAAAATAAGATACCACAAATACTCAAATATATCATCTCTAAGTGATGTCACATAATGATAATGGTGGGTTACTATCCAAATGACCCAAATTAGTGAATCTAAATAGCTAAGTAAATTGTATACACCAATACTAACATACATCTCATGTGTATAATCATCTACTAACATTAAAAAAAAACATATGTGAACACATAAGACACTAACACATTAATTATGTAAATACTTGGATATCCTTTATTACCATTTTATGAAAATATTTCAAGGTTGAATTTTCCCACAGTGGGTAAGGGGTAGCTAAATGCAATAATGCATCCTATTGTTGATAATTTCTCTCAAAATCCTCCATAGAAGAATATAATGGAAAAATATTACTAATCTCTATATATTGCATGTGGGGTGCATGTTTATATGGATAAATTACCCACATAAATATAATATATTATATTAACTGACTAACCTACCCATACACCAAACATTACATACATAATAGTATCCCAAAGTATAAGCACATATATATATGCACCAACCTAGCCTTACTTAAAATATGTGTACATATAAATTCCACTAATAAAAAATGAATCATAACACAAAATGGATCCAATTTCATATTATAAATAGTAAATTATAGTATATACAAATTCTTAACAAATGTGGGATCAACATTTTCCCACTTTAATCTTTGTTTTTCCTTGAAAAAACTATATCTTCAACTAAACTCTATCAATCAAACTATTTATAGAGAATCTTGCACACAAATCATCACTCTTCCTTATCACTCATTATTATAATATATTATTATGCTCACATAACCTCATCCTCTCAAAACCTTTTTTAAACACCTTCATGTTGTCAAGTTGCATGTGTCTAAAAATGTGAATCTTCGAGTGTCCCACCATTAGGAATTAGTCCTCACATGGGTGTCTAATTATTTGTAATCCACATTAGATAATTAGTGACATGTGAAATTAATAAGTGGATAATAATAGTTTAAGTGGTATTACATGAGTAATATTCACATGAGAATAGGTAGGTAGAGATATTAGGAGAGAGATAATAGGCTTAAGTGTGTGAGAGATTTAGGGAAAAGGTTAGGGAGAGAATTTAAAGATTTGAGATAATAATAATAATAATATCCTTGTTTGGAGGATATTATTTCCTATAAATTTAATGGTATTTTATTTAATAAATAGTTTGGATGATTGGCATAATTTTTTAATTGGTGTGTCTTCAAACCTTTACTTTTTCTCTACCTAGATATGGGATAAAACCCACATTTTGTATTAATACAGGTTTCATCAAAGAACCCCCTTATTTTTTTTAATTTTCCCCATAGTTTATTGTCAAATGGATATAATGGTTATGAGTACATACCATATGTAGATCCATTACATGTTCATTTAAACCTTTCTTGCACTTTTTCAATGGTCAAATTGTGTGGACCACATGTGAAACTGCTTAACATTCATCATTCATCTGCATCTCCTTCACATCCATTATGATCACTATTTTTGTGTTAACTCATTATATTTTTGTCCATTATGTTTATGCTTATATTTAGGTGTGTTTATGCTAGTGTAGGTGTGTTTAAATAAACACTTTTGAGAGTTAACTTTTTCATGAAATTTTTTGGAGTGAAATAGATATATAAATGTTTTTCATTTTTATTAAAAGAGTGGCTATAATTTGTAAAAATATGAAATTTTAGTGGAAATCGACATCCAATAATTTTTAAATTATGGGACAAGTGGGAAAGTGGAGGAAATACAAATAAATGGGAACATTAAATGTCAGTGACATCCTAGAAGGCACCATCAATAAACAACTAGGCCAACTATCATTGCAACTCCAGAAAGGCATTTTTATGACATTTTATCCCATATGACCACTCAAGGGGGAATTTTAGGAAATAATACTGACATATGTGTATAATTAGTTATGTTCCACATTAGATTATTATATTATTAGTGAGTGTGTGAAATTAATAGGTGGATAAGAATAATGTAAGTGATATCACATGAGTAATATTCACATGAGAATAGGTGTGTAGAGATATTAAGAGAGAGATAATGTGCTTAGATGATTAGTGAGTGGGTGACATTAATAAGTGGATAAGAATAATGTAAGTGATATTACATGAGTAATATTCACATGAGAATAGTTGTGTAGAGATATTAGGAGATAGATAATGCATTTAAGTGTGTGAGAGATTTAGGGAGTAGGTTAGGGAGAGATTTTATATATTTGAGATAAGAATAATTTCCATGTTTATAGGATATTATTTCCAATAAATTTAACCATTGTTAATTTAATAAACAAGTTGGATGATTGACATAAAAATTATGGTGGTATATTTTCACACTTGAGCTTTTTCTCTACCTAATATTGGGGTAAAACCTACACTCGTAAGGCATGATTATTGTGACAAACACTACTCCTCATCTCTAAAAAATGGAGTTCCTTTCCTTTATATGAATATTTACCTCCAATGGTAATTTTCTCTACTTGGTACCTCTCAAACATATATATACACCTTACCATCTAAATTTCTCAATCTCTATCTTATTTCATCTTCCTCCTAACCTAGTCATTATGTCCGTTATCAACATTTCTTATCTAGTATATTAAACTTCATTGGTGTTTCTTCTTTGTCATGACATTTAACTTGAAAAAATACACATATCTTGTATTTACTCTCTATTCTATCATCATTCCTCAATATCAAGGAGAATATAATAATTACCAATAAACCTCAAACAAATCTCATGTACATAAAAATAATTTAAGGTATCCAACATATAGAATATATAGACCTAGAATCCAAATATAAACTATTATTTCCATGATTTAATTTCAATCAAAAAATTAGTATAATCTCCAAACATACCATCCAACCTATGAGTTTTTATATGCTATTCATTACATCTCATTAGAATGCATGGGTGTTGGGTATTTTAATAACCAAGTATGTATGATTAAACAATATATACATAGCTTACTAAAACCAATGACAACTTACACATCAACCTTCAATGTGTGGTTATCCCTCCCATACTAATCCAATATTCATAATCCTTGTAATCATGGAACAACTCTATGTGCTACTAATCAAATATACTCATTTTAAATAGATTCACATATATACATATCAAAAATTATATCTAAGATATGAAAAATTTATATCCAAACTTGAGATTTATTGTTAATCACACATTAACTATGTGATTACAAACAACATGCACAAAAATATATGAACAATGTGATTTTAACTTCCAAAATTTACTAAGGAACTTTGAAAAATCTACCTATAGATCCTTTATATGAAGTTTTCTACAAAATCTAGGCGTATCCCAAGTATATATGTCAAGAATTTTGTGGACCATTCTCGCATAAATAAGAATAATCATACCATGCTCAATATGCCATCAGCTAATACAATTTATATTATGTCTTGTCAAATAAATTTGGTCAATGTCTAAACTTAAAAGCTATTACACTATCACTCAAGATAGGGATCATGTGAAAATGTGGACACCACCCTCTTCCACATAAACACATAGACATTTTTATCACAAAAAATCTCATCCCTTAAACAATAATAAAACATAAGACGAAAAATGTAAAACTACCTAAAACAAATGCAACATGCCTATATCTCCTATGGCAATTTACATATGTATGGTTTCACCAAACATAAAGCCATCACCATGAGTCATACTAACATGTATTAATATAAATACTCATCAATATTACATGTAACATCAAACTCTATAATGAATGTGTTGCACATTTATGATGCTACCACTACTAGATATCATAAACAAATTGAAATTTAGATTTAAAACTTAAACCACCAGTGAAATTATCATATCGATGCTACTCTTCATAAAATTATGTAGTGGCATGAAAAAGTAAATTGTTGACAACAAAAAACAAAAAATTAAATCTAAAATATTTCTATCAGAATCTAAGCAATACCAAATCAACCTTTATAATAAATTTTAGAAATTAAGCAAAAATTACATGGAAAATGGTGTTAAGATGGTTGCACAAATAAATATGTATAAAATACTGTAATATATGTCAAATACACCCACTCGACCAAGAATTACACATGCACCAAAAAATTGATGAAAAATACATCACATAAGGATAAAATATGATCATGTGAAAGCATATAGACATGTAAATATAGAACACACTTGAAATGTAGCACCCTAATTAGATCAATTGAATTTGTTTAAAAAAAAAACTTTATTTATCTCAAATTAGGAAACCACATATTTATAATAGATATTAAGTCACACTTTTGTATACTAATAAAAAACTAAGATAAACATGAAATATATCACCATATACATTAATTATGTTTATATAAAAGAATAACTATCAACAATTATCAACTATCGAGCACCAAACCCTAAACCCAAAAAAATAACTATTAATAATAGTTTCATGAGTCAAAAGTACATTAGATAAAATCAAATATGTTGATAAAATTAATTATCTAAAATGTACATATCTATAAAATATACATATATATGAAACACATCATGAAGGCCTAAAATTATTACACATACTCCTTCTATTGTAATATTTCCTCTGCTTAGTCTCAAAAAGACGAGTACATGAAAGTGACTAGTATGTTTGGCACCAAAAATATAATCAACAATACCTTGAAACTACGCATAATTAAAGATATTCATCCATAATCATCATTAAAAAATTAATATAATAATGACGTATATGTTTAGGATAATAATCCCACACCCATGATTCAACAAATCTACATAATATAAAATCAAATTGTAATAAGAAACCAAGATCCATGTAACAAATCATCAAATTTATGAAACCAAACAACCATATACATCCATATTTTAGAACTTGTGTTTCCAAATACAAAAAAAAAATAACAAGGGTACTCTAATAGGAACTAAAATGTTAGCTAAAATTATTTGTTCACATGAATACCATTATCAAACAAATAAGATACCAAAAATATACCAACCTATCATCTCTAGAGGATAATCTCACTTGAAGTGCATAGTGGATTATTATCCAAAAGACCCAAATAAATTAATATATATAGCTAAGGTGATTTCACACACAAATATTAACATAATCCACATATGTGCAACCATTTAATTCCCATATAAAAATATGCAAACACATAACACACTAGCACATTTATTATGAAAACATTAGAGTTCCTTTATTACCACATTATGCAAATACATCAAGTCCACCCTTTCCCATGGTGGGAAAGGGTGAAACAAAATAAACCAATGTTTCCTCTTTCTTATAATTACACTCCAAAACCTCTAAGTAATACTATAATAAAAACCCCTTGTTAACCTCTATCTCTCACATGTGTGGTGAACATGTTTATATAGATACATGATCCAATGACTTATAATTAGTGTTCATAACTAGGTCACCTGCCCATTCACTAATAATTAAATACATAGAATTATCCCCAAGTAAAAGTACATGTATGTGCACCAACCTTAATTTAATTAACATATTCATATTAATTCAAATAATACATCAATGACCCATAACCCATCTCTATGTGGAATATTGCACTAGTTACATGGACCATAATATAAAAATGGATCCATTGTCATATTTACAATAATACATTAAAGAACCATCATAACATATAAATATTATAAAGGAACATGGGACCAACAATCATAATTAAATAATAATATTCTCTCACATATAACATATACTAAAAATACTCATGAATCATTCAAACCCTACAAATAGATCTAACACATGTATACAAATGTATAAAATGTCTATGATCTATTGGCATGTTATTGTCATTGATGTCAAAAGGGTACATCATGTAAAGTCATAATGGTGATTAATGTCAAGGCTGATGTCAATATTGATTAAAAATATGTATGATGTCAAGAGTGTATTATCATTGATGTTAAAGGTATATCATGTTGATATTGACTATGTGTGATAACAACAAGCATCTTATGAAGATTAATGTTAAACATGACTAATGATATATGGAAGTATGAGATATGTCAAGGTGTATAAGAGTGTTGCCATGAGTGTTGAAATGAGAAAAAAGAGTGTCTCCATGAGAGATGATAGGTCATTCATAAAGAGATACTGTTGCATGGATGATAGTTGTCATGAATGTTGTAAGCAAGGAAGGTATAGGTCATGGGAGAGTGTTTGAAGATAGCTAATTTTTGAAAAGGAAGCATAGTGTATGAATAGGTCTTTAAAATTAATTGATGTCATGATATGAAGAGTTAGGTGTAGAGGAATGTATGTGCATAGTGTATCATAGTCATGACATGAATATTTTCAGGGTGAGCCATATAAAGGAAGCATAGTGAAATGAATGAACAAAGGTACATGATGTGATAATGAGCATTGAGAGAACTTTATCATTGAGGATGTGTAAGATTATTGTCATAAAAATGAGAATGGTGTAGTGATATGAGTATGGTGTGATGTCTTATGTCTGATTTTTTTATGTTTTGTTGAGTTCATGACATGGAAGGAACATGTCAAGGTGTCAAGAACATTGGAAGCTTGAGTTTAGTCATGGCATGGTGAAGGTATGAGCTAGTGGAATGATGAGGTGAGTGAACTCAGACATTTGATATGTTTTGAAGATTGTGTGGGTGTGGATGCACTCATAAGTGTTTAAAAGAGAGTCTTTGAAAGTAGGTCCTTTACTCTTGGTTTGTACCTAGACCATTATTTAGCCCTGTCTAGCCTAATGAGGCATGATGATCACATTTCAAGGTGAATATCTAAAGGAGATAATTTATAGAAGTAATTAAAGTTTTTTTAAGAGTGATCATGAAGTATGAGATTATTATTTTCAAGAAAAGGCATAGAAAGGTATTTTGAGGTCTCTCGAGTGCATAGAATGCAGGTATGCAAACTCAAGGACTTTTAATGCTCATTGGAACATGTAACCTATGAATGGTAACATGAGATATTAAGGAGAGATGGGTAAGGGTCATATATAATATCTTAAGACATTTTTTTTTGATTTAAGGGTCAATCATTTATGAATAATTGTTAACACCAAAACCTATGTTAAACCTCTCTAAACCCATAATAAGGACCTAATGTAAAATATCTTATTCAAATCAGACTAGAATAGATTTAAATTCGTAGGAACCATATTTGATATTGTATTAGACTCTATAATCCACCTATATGTAGTATTTACTTGTTAGGTGAGTGAGAAGACCCTACAAGAAAGGGATTATTTGTGAAGAATTTATTGTAGCTATCAAAAGTTGACTTGGTCAAAGTAGATAAATAAGTGAAGGAATAATATATAGACTCATATTTCATGTCCATGATGGTTTTTGTAAAATATATAGGATTTATGTGTTCAAATTTGGTGATATAATTAGGCCATTCATTGACAGGCCTAATGAAGCAGATAGTGCAAAACCCAAGCAGAGATGAGAAGATGAATTTGAGTGTGTTTTCAAGGTAGAATGATGAAACAAAATGCATGGAGATTTTTTTAAGACTTTATGTAATCTTAATTATTTTAATAATATTTTGAGATCAATAAAAGAGATGAAAATTTTGAAGCCAAAATGGCTTGTTTGGTTCAGTTTGGTCTATGAGATATAAGGTCATGAAATTGGTTTGAAAGACCAATATTTTGTTATTAGACCATATGTGTTTTATGTTTGATGATGTTATTAAGGTATCATATAATATTTTAAATTCATCATGATTATTTTAATGCATCCATATAGGTATTGGATGTCAAATGTTTCATGACTATGTTTTGAGTATTATGACAATTATGAGTGAGTGTTTTGATGAGTTGATCTTGAAGCTTTAAGCTCTGAGTGAAAGCATTTAATGAATTTGGTAATGGCCCTGAGGTAATGTATATTATGTATATGTATTTTTTAATCATTTTTTAGTGGCTTAATTGTGTTTTAACTTTCACAATGAAAAGCAAAAAATTTGGTATACATAGGCCTAATAGGACTGAGTACTATTGAGGGGTTTCATGAAGGGGTTGGACCTAAAATGTGTTATATAGATCAAAGGATTGTGGATGGGGTATATTTGAATGTTGTGTGAATTTTTTTTTCTATTTATGGATATTTTATGTTTTCCAAATCATAAATTGGTAATGTGTTGATAAGAAGGCCTAATGCAATTAGATCTCCATGAGACCTAAATGAGGAATAAGGCTTATAAGTTGTTGTATCTAACTAATTATGATTTATTCATGTTTTTAAAATGTGTTAATACATATTATATAATAAATAAAATGTTTTTATTATGTGTATCCAACCAAGAGGTGTGTGAGTAAAAGTCTTGTATATAAGCAAGGCATTTTAGGCCTATTTGGGAATGTAAAGAGAAAGTGAATGGATTGATAAATCAATGAGTATAAGAAGGTTGGGTAACATGTAATACATAAAGAGAGATAATTTAATAATTTAATAAATATAATATATATATGATAAATTTGAATATCAATTTCATATGGCCTATTCAATCTTGAAGAGGGCTAGTTGAGTGAAGAAGCCTAGAGGCATTTCTGAGAGAGATAAAGTAGAGTAGAGCTAAAGGAGTGATCATCATATGTTGATTATATATTGAGAGGATATAAAAGTTTCATAAAAGATGTGTTCCTAATATTTTATAGTGGATAGAGTTTAGATAGAGTATATATAAAGTTGAGTGGAAGAGTAGAAGAAATAAGTGTGATTGGTTGAGTTGGTGCTTGGTCAAAGAGGGAGTTGAAGATTTCTTGTAGGTTTATGCTTGTAGAATTGGTCTTGGATAAGTTGGTGATTATTTAATAAGGGTTTGTATACACATAATATTTTCAAAATTTTATTGATTATTGACACTTTGTATCTTATAGGAGCCTATCGAGTGTCAATATCTTTAAGTGCACACCTTAATGGGTACACCAAGAAAGGGTGGGTAGACCATTGATGTTTTGTAAGATTGTTGTTCCTTTTTCCACTTTCCATCTACACACTTATCTCCTAAAAAACATTTATCCGAAGATTTTTTTAGTCATAACTCCTCTAATCTTTTTCCTCTTTTTATCCTCCTTTTCTTGCCTTAACACCCTTTTGGATAATCAGTTGTACTAGGTTGTCTCAGTCGACCTAGTAAAGTTTAGGGGTATTTCTCACTTTCTTAGCTTATTAGCCTTTCATCTGACCCAGGTCAAACCTAGTGACATGTCCCAAAAAACACACTGGGTTGAGTAGGTCAAACCTATATAGTCAATGTTCTTAAGAGGATATAGGGAAGATCTACCTATATATAAGTTCATTTCTAACCATTTCATAAGAGAATAATTATTCAAAAAGAAGTATGAGAAAACATTTTCTTATTGGCCATTATACTTGAGTAATAAATCTTAGGGTTCCATATTTTATTTGGAGATATGGATCTTGTCTTGTGGAGAAGTCGTTTGGATGCTTTGATAGGTTGTGTAGCCTAGAGCTGATTTATCTTGGTTATACTTACACACCACAACAATCTCTTACGAAGCACCTTAGCCAAGGGAGAGATTGAGGCTCAGTAGGTTCATCTTCAAAGGTAAGTATTCTTAACTTTATTTATCCTTTGTAAGAGTGTGTGTGTGTGTGTGTGTGTGTGTGTGTGTGTGTGTGTGTGTGTGTGTGTGTGTGTGTGTGTGTGTATAGTGCATTTGTATTCTTCTCCCATGTATTAGGATTTCATCTACATTGATGTGAGTATATTTATTATAGTACATATTTAGTTTAGTTTGTTTTATTGTTTATAATCCCCACTTTATTCCAAAATATTTAGTGTGAACTAGACTAGATTTACTTTCCTATTATTACAATAAGTGAATCCTTTAAACCTTAGGACTCCATTAGGGTTGTTTTACAATTATGTTAGACTATAGGCTTTGGAACCATTACTAGCATGATATTTTGTGACAAGTGATCCCCTAATCGAGTTTATCAAATCCCCATATTGGTAATGTTCCTACTTAGCAAGTGTATCCCCAATAAGAAGTGTAGGTATGCTCTATCTTCTTCGAGCTAAGATTGATTTAGAGACACAATGCATTGCTAATTACATACATTCTAGTGAATTTGATGTGGAAATAACCCTTAAAATATTTCTTTCACTTATTTCATTCTCTTGATCATCATTCTGATAATATATTTCGACATACTAATCAATTTTGTCAACCTAGATATTTTTATCTATGTGCAAGTTTCTAGGAACATGCAACTGGATTGACCCAATCGACCTAGTATAAGTTTCCATCCTTTCAAACACCTATTTTAGCCTACCAGGTCAACCCAATTGACCCCTTAAAGTTTTAGCACCTTTTAATAGGTTCCTATATAGTTTGATCAATCCTATTGACCTAGTTTGTAGGTCTCTCAAGCATACTCCAAGGTTATTCATTAACAATCTTCCTTCATTACATCTCTAATTACCAAGGTTACTTTCTACCTCTCTATTTATTTATTTTCTATCTTTCCTTTCATAGTTTGTAGTCTTTAAAACTTCCCTTGCATAGTCAACTGGATTGACCCTATCCACCTGGCTCTATGTTTTGTGTGTTTTCTATTATAATTGGATTGACCTCGCTGACCTAGTTCATTTTCATAATATGATTCCATTGTACAAGTTCAACCCTATTGACCTTATTCTATATTTTTTGTATATAGTGTTAATGCTATACCTTATTTCAAAGTTATAATGAACCTCATATTTGAGAGTAATTAATTCACACTTTCTTTTTCTATTGCTTGCATGCTTGTACTAGCTCACATAGTTTAATTAGGGGAATTTTAATTAATCACTTAGTTTCACTATTTATATTTTATGCACACATGACCAAATCACAAAAACATAAACAAGCATTTTAACATTTTGTCTACCCTAGGCCAACCTACTTGGATTTCACCACTAAGGGGGAAGCTGACTTGATGCTTTGGTCAAGTATAAAGTGTGTTTAATGGTATATTATGGCTAATCACCTGACACTCTTATCATTTTAGTGTCTGAAGTGAGGGGGCAGGCCTAAATACCAAACTTATATCATTTCTACTATAGTCCCTTTCAGCCCAAACTACCTAAAACCATCCTTAGATTGCTATCTAATTCATTGCTAATAGACAAATTACAATCACATTAAAAATCATATCTTAATAATCTAATAAACATTCAAGTTGACTAATTAGTTAGGTTTTTAATTTTCATGTTGATTGCTTGCTTCTTTCTCAATTATGTATACAAAAACTTGCACTATCAAGTGGTACTGAAAGATTTTTTGTGTATTTCAATTGGATTGGCCAACATTAATCCACTTGATTGTCTATTTCCTTTCAGTACTTACTACTTTTTCATTACTTACAAACTTATCTTGTTTCATTTTCACAAACTGATTTGGCTCTTAAATTCCCTATCTACTATACTAGATCTACCTAGTCATCCTAGTAGCTTTTATACCTTCTATACACTATATTGGATTGACCCAATTGACCATGTATAGTTTTATAGTCCCTATTTCTATACTAGGTCAACCTAGTCAACCCTATACTATTTCAGGTACCTCTTTGACCTTTAATTTCTCATCACTCTTGTTTTACTTCATCAGGTACTTTATGTTGGATAATTACACTGAGGTATAGTCAATAAACATGATGAATTTACTACTACTAATAGGGTCTCTCATAGTCAAAGTAAGGCTCCTCTTTTGGATGCTAGTAATTTTCATATTTCCACTTGCACAGTGAACTATAGGACCCCTCCTCATACCTCTTCACAACATAATCATCTTTTCTCATTAGAGGATCAACTTAAGTTAGAGTATACTCCTGATATGCTTTTATATATTTCCAAGTTTCCTCAACATAGAGGAAATGATCCATCTACCATTTATAACCTCATGATTAGTGGTTAATTAAAGAACCTAATTCACTAATCCTAAAATTTTATAGGGATTTAGGGCTACCACTTTCTTTGGTTATCAACCTCTTCCTTATATTTTGACTCCTTATGCCATGACATCTTATTCTCTAACCTATTCTACCTCTATACCTATTATCTCAACTAAAATTTAGGTTGTACATCTAGTGGGCCTCTCATAATATCCACTATCCTTTATCCTTCCACTAGTTCATTGTTTGTTACCCAAGGAAATCATTCTTCTAGTGATTCTTCCTCTCAACCATTCACTAGTCCATATTTTACTTCATAATAAAATATTTCCACTAGTGCCTCAAATTCTCACAATTATTATCAAGCTCATATCAACACTAATAGTGGTACCTAAGCCAATAATACCAACATAAATACCAATTATAATGCTTCTAATGTTAACCAAACACACCAAAATATATTGCAAACTCTCATTCAAATGAATACCTTTCAAGTGAATAACACAAATCAAATTATGAGAATGCAAAACCACTTTATTAGTCCTCAATCTCATCTACAACCAATGGCTTAGGGTACACATAACCAAAAGTTTCCCCTCCGCCTCTTTGATATTGTCAAGGCAATCTCATTCATTAACCTCCTTAAGTAAATAAAAACATCAAGCATCTACAAAATAAACCTCTCACTACTAAAATTTCCAACATTAATATAGGAGGTATAACACCTACAATTTCTTATAATGGGTCAACCAATCCTACTCTTCACCTCAAAATATTTACAAATATTTACAATGATTGGGTCAAATTAAATACCTTTACCACTACCAAGATCCTAGCCAAAAATCTTATGGGTGATGCCTTGGATTGGTACAATCAACTTAGAGCTCATTCCATTTCTAGTTTGAAGGACTTAGTAAATGCTTTAGTTCAATAATTTCAAACTAATGATCTTCCTGAAAACACGTTTCTCCATTTCATTAATTACAGACAACATGAGAATGAAACTACCCAGGCCTTTGCTAAAAGATGTAATACTTTATCAAACACATGTGAACATAAAATGGTTTATGACAATATTTTTCATCTCTTTATCAATTCTTTCTTTCCAAAACTTTAATATCAGGTCCTCACTCTCTCCATATACCTTAGAGGAGGCTATTGACTAAGCTAAAAGACAATATTTACTAATGCATCAATTTAAGCCCCCCAACCTTCTATGGGTCCTCATTTATTACTTAAAAACAAAAACCACAATATCACTAATGATGGTGTTACCAATTCTTATGACACCATTCACAATGCCCAAGTTGATGTTCCTAACCCTTCTTTAGAACTAGCTCCTTCTCAAAAATATATCAATCCTCTTTTTTATTCACCCAATAACATCAATGTTAACAAACCTCTATCCTCAATTAAATTTCTCAAGGATATACCTAGGCCTCTTCCACAAGAGCTTAACCCTACCCATCCTATGAAATCCTGGTATGATCCTAACAAGTTTTGTTAGTTTCACGCTAGTTGGGGTCATTCTCATGAGACCTACAGACAACTTCATAATTTAGATATGGATTTTCTTCTTGGTCCTAATTTCAATCATGATTCCATTATTTGTAAGCATCAACAAGCCTATGAGATTTATTTTAAGGACTATAAAACACTTGAAAAAACTCAAACCTTAAATCAAGTAAATGTTAATCTAGCTATCTATAAAGAGCCTCTTCTTAATCATCAACCAATTCAAGACACTCAAGACAAGCCCACCCCTTCAACCAATAATGTAAAAAGTCTTGTTGAACCCAATTTCAAAGAGAATGTGGTTAGGATGACTAATATACAAAGGTTGGTGGCTTTCATTTATTCCCAACATATCTACACTCCTTCACATAATACATCATGTTATCCAATATTCTTCTCCAACTCACTTAAATGAATTGGGGAAAGAATATCTTGTTACTTTTGGTGATCCAATTTTTGATTCCCCCTTGGATAACACTTCTCATTATATTTCTACCACTCTTCCATAATCTTACAATACTAATGATAACCAATATTATACTAACAGTTCTTATTATCCCTCTCAAAATCAATTTAAACCAACTACTTCTTCATCTTCACATAATTTATCACCTTCTACCAAACCTTCTTCTTCTTATAAACAAAAATTTGATGTACTTTGGCACTTCCTTTCAAGGACCTCCTTAACCATTATACACTTATGTCTAACAACCTTATTATAGGCTATGATGAGTAGAATCCCATTACGGATCTCACTAATCTCCCATCTAAGATTATGTTCCTTGTTCTTATAAGGACTTCTCCACATCATAGAAACCAGATCATGTATCTATTATTTGATATGAATGTCCCTCATCCTCTTCTAGTAGGATGGGAACAAAATTTATCTAGTTTTAAAGATAGTATTTTACAATAATGTGAAAATATGTCTATCAATGTTGATGAAACTATAGACACTTCTCTTTCTCTATGATTTCCCATAAATTCTATGATTCTCAATGAGATTTTGATTCATGAAGATGATCCTCCCTTATTCATTAGCATCCAAATAGGTGATATCCAAGTCAAACATGCATTTATTAATGAGGGTTCTAGTGCATATGTCACTTCTCTTGATTTCATTAAGACTCTTAGATATTTTGAATGCAATATTTAGTATACACACAACACATGCTAAGGATATGATAGAAGGAAAATGCCTCATCTAGGTTGTGTGTGGCTTCCCATTACCATCCCACCTATCACCATCCATGTGAAGGTGATTATAATTGAATTCCTCCTTTATTATAACATCTTGCATGCTAGACCATGGACTCACTGCATGAAATCTATTGCTTCCTCTGCTTTCTAATGCATTAAATTCCCTCAAAATAGAACCATTTATAGGATTCAAGGTGACACTAACCCTTTAAATTTTAAATAATTTCCAAGATCATGGTGTCTTCAAGATTACTACACTGAACCTTTGACAAGTGTTATATTTCATGAGTTTCAGCATCTCAACTTTATTATTAATTCAACCCACAATTACAATGGGCATCCTAAGCTTATTGGTAATATTCTTCCTAATATTTTACATTATGATGATGATGAGCCTAATGAGATTAACTTAAAGATCAAAACTACTGATCTCTTACCTCATCTCATCTTGTAGCTTCATGATTCCTTAAAACCTCACTCTCACAAGCCTCCTCATGATGGCATTCCCATAGTCTTGACCAAGACTAGGAATTATATTCACCATGCTTCAATGGATGACAAGGTTATCCCTACATGTGTCATTGATATTCACACCCTAGATTATGATGAAGGTTATTCCATAGATGATCCATTGCTAGGTCTTATACAGGCTTGTGATGTTGAGATTGTCCAATATCATTCTTATTTACTTAAGTTTTTTTGCACATCTCATCATTTTACTTCACTTATAATTTATAATTTTTGTATTGTTACCATTTATCATAGGGTAGAGATGGTTCAAACACCTCAATTTTATAAGGAGCCACATAGGACTATAATCATGGATTATGTTATGACTAGGCCTTATTGTTTTACTAGGTACCTTAACCCTCACAGTCAATTTAGCCTTGAGGTTAGTTAAACTCTCCTTATACCTTTTGTATATCCCACCCATCCCTTAGTAGATCTAGCTATAGTTGATGCTCTTCTTTCTCCTAATATAGTTTATCCTATTTTCTCTCTTATTATTGTTAAGCCTACCCATAGTATCGATGTTATCACTCCTTCCATTGATCCTATTTTCATTCCTTCCTCATCATCACCCTCCCTTGGTGATGGTTTGATTACTTTGCCTAAGATGACTTTTATTCCCATAAAATGGGTCAATGAGTAATATCTAACTTATTTTAATCCTATTATACCTCCTTCTATTAGTGCTTCTCCTAGATACACTCACAAGTGTATCTATTTCTTTCATGGGATAGATAATTATTCTTCCACCCATTGTTGTAAGTTGTGGCAATATTTGAATACCTTGCATCCTTCTTCCACATCATCAAACAAAAACATACCTCCCTCAAAGGTACTTCCTATGTATTTTCATAAGTATGGTGAGGTATATTATCCATGACATCTATATGGTACCCATCACATTGATCATTGTCTCATCTTGTAACAACATCTCAGAGATCACCTTATAGTCATTCCAAGAACTTATACTATTCCTACCATAGGTCATTCCTATAAGAAGGCCCATCCTTCTTCTCTTATGGCTCCACTTTTATTAGTTCCATCCCATCCTCTAGTTCCTTCACCACCTTCTATGCCTCCACCTATTATCCCTTCACCTGTGGGCCTTCCCTCACTTATGGATCCTTCTCCACCTATGATTCCTTCACCCATGGATCCTTCTCCACTGATGATTCCTACATCTCATAAATCCTACTCCCATGGAATCTCCTAACCAACCTTTGCCTAATTCTCCTCCTCATCATGATCCTTTGAGTAATCCTAATTTTTTATTTGAGAAGATAAGAAAATAAGTATTTTCCTAGTATTTATTGAAGATTGATGAAACTTTAGAAATAGTTTGTCTATAGCTTCATAGAAACTTATCTAATGTATGGGATAATGTATGTGGATAGATTTACCAATATTTATGAGCACATGCATGGTGATTTCACATTTATATTAGATTGAACATTTGCTCCAATCTCATTTCTATATGTCATATCATTTGATACTTCGTCAAAATTTTATTTATCTTCTATCATGATTTCATACTTGTACTATATCTTGCTTCTCTTATCATTTATACTTTGCATACAGTTTTCTTTTCTTTAACATTCTTTTTCCTTCCCTTTTCCCTTGAGTTTTTACCAAAAAATTCTTGCTTGTATCTTTATGATTGTTTTTCTTTCTTATCCTTATTTTTCATAGATAATTTGTCATGGTGATTTGGTTATACCTACCCTATTTCCCTTGATTATTATCTACCTTTACCATGTGATCAGTTAGCAAATAATCTATCTCATTACTAACTCCTTTTACTAGTCCACTTTGGATCTTCTTTTTCCCTTCTCCCTTTTTCTACAAACTAAGCATATACACGGCTGAGACTTGAGATCACATATTACTTCATTGTCAAGCCTAAGTGTCTTAGTCAGTCTTTGTATTTGGTTACTTAGCTTCCTTTAGCCTTAGCCTATAGCTCATTCATTTTCATCATTATCTCTCTCATTATCAGTTCTTCCAAATTCATATGGAGGAGGAATCTTAAAAATCCTTCAAAAAAATGTTAAAACCAAATAATTTAAACAAAAGGCAATGACATCCAAAGGTAAAATTTATTCTTAAAAGTCTAATGACACTAAAATAGATGATTCAAATCACATATCCTTCTTATATTAAATCTCAAACTCCATATTTTGCCTCATGGTAGATTCAAGGCCATTTAGGGTCTAGTAGGCTTGTAGATTCGAAGAGGAGAATAAAAAAAATCTTTTAGTGTTACCTACATTCTCATGCAAGCACCCAATCTTCATAGTAGACCAATGGCTCTATAAGGGGTCCTAAATAATAGGAAACATGTTGTGGAAAGGTAGGTCCATTTTAATTTTCCTATACCAATCTACCTTCATGATTTTATCTTAGTAGCACACTTATTTTCCTACAAAGCTTTGAGTCTATAGTGAACAGGTTTCCTTTGTACATAGATGACCACTAGTCACTTAGTGTCTTCTCATGTCCTTAATATGCCTCTTATTTCCTAAGGTCTTCTCATAAGATACCTAAGTCTTAATTTTTACTCTCCTTTTTTCATTCTCTATATCCTTTATATTTCCTCTTGATAAATATTGTTTTGTCTACTGATCACTCCCCTTGGGATTTCATTTATGAGATGTATTATAAGACCATAGATAGGACCTATCCATTCTCATAAATTACCATCTTTTCCTTCATATTACCCACACATTTGATTACCAAATTTTCCTATTTATTCTACCCCATTGGTGTTCTTTTTGTTGAGTTGTAGTGTAAGATCATGGATAGGACGTAACCCTCCTCACAAAATTTTCCAATACCCAAGTCACCATCCAATTTACATGTGTCAAATTTTAGATAAGATTTGATTGATTATGAAGTTACACATCATTTTAAATGATTCACATCTTGATTAAGTATGTTTTATGATTAATTAATTTTTCTTTCAATTTTTTACATTCTTATTTTTTGAGTGCATGTAAAATTTCAACCATTTCTTGAAATGTTCATACATCCTAGCTTGAACTAGTATGACCAATTTAAGACCAATTTTTTTCCAATTTTTTTTCTTTTGTACTTCATAACATGATTTAATATGATTGATTGAATCAATTAATTTGTTTTTATTACCATTTTTACCCTTTTAAATACCTTTAATTTTATTACTTTATTTGTCATTCTTTCCAATGTGATATTAGTATGATTTTACTTATCTTCATTTGGTGTAAAAATATTTCACATTGGCTTAAAAACAAATTCTTTTTTACCATCTCTTTTTTCTATTTCTTTTTATTACACATTTCCCATCTTGAAATAGTGTGTGGTAAATGTTTTTGATTGATTATATTTTTCCAAGTCCTTTTTGCTTGTTTCTTTTTAACCATGCATGTGTTCTTCATAATTCTAGAAAATAAAAGACAAGTCATATATTTCATAATTTCATATAGCATATATAACAAATCTAAATACATGTGCTATAAATAAATATATACTAAGCATCCACAACCTCAAACATAATATAAAAAAAAAAAAAAAACCCATAATGACAACAAACACATCCAACAACAATACATCAAAATGATATATATATATATATATATATATATATATATATATATATCATGAGTTTGATATAACAAATACAACCATATACAATGCTCTAGCTCTATGGTTGGGTTCCATCCTATCTATCTTGTGGCCTAGCCAAACTACCTATAGAGGCCTCAATTTAACTCCTTAAAATGGTACATTGTAAGGATGTCATCCAATATCTGAATCCCTCTACCTATCCTTGTAGGTGTGCCACCCACATCTATGAATCCACTAGCTGGGTCTGGATCTCTATCATCTATGATACTATAAATAGATTTACAACTCTCTCATCTAATAGGGATTACCATGACTATATCTCCTTAATACCCATCATTGGTGGTGGTTGCATCCTCTCTCTCTATGCATGTATCTACCTTGCTACCTCTCTAGCTAATTTAAACTAGCTCACTTGGGCTAGGGCAGATGGTAAACTTGGATCCTCTAGTGTCATGGGGTCATATGGCTACAAAGCCTCATCTAGTACATCATGGAGTTCTCTCCTCACAAGAGAACCCCATCTCTATTCTACATCCTCAACTACATCTACAAAATCATACAATCTAAATATTAGACCATTGCTATATCTCAAAATATCTATCTATATTTATTTATTTCATTTTAGAAAAATATAAGAAATAATTTAACAATATCTTCTACCTATTTGTGTCTCGGTTACTATAGTCTCATTATCTGCATGATCACCTAGCATAGTCTCCTCATCTATACAACCTCTTAGTACCTCCTCCATAGGTCACCTCCTTAGCTCAAACCTAACTATCATAGCTCATGTCAATCTTATCCTACATTTGAGTGGTGTCTTTATCATCTCCTCTAGCTCACCTATGGGATCATTTAGGATAGCAATAGTTTCCACTCTCTTTGACACCTCTTGCCTCCATCAATGTCATTTCCTTAGAGGCCACTACTCATCCTACTATAGAGCTAGTAGTGGTACATCTAGTATATCTACCTCTACATCCCTATCCTCATACTAAGATCTTCATTATGTCTGACCAATCCATGGTCACTCTCGATGTGATCTTAGTGTTGACCTCACCACTAGTGGCCTTAGGCTTCTCCTCCCTTATGACTCTCTCACATTTTGAACCCATTTCTTGAGCATTAGTATTAGTGTCATTGGATGAAGTAGACCCATATGCCCTAACACCCATGGTATCAAATGTGGCTCTCTCCACCATAATTAGTGTCCAACTATATTTATCCTCTCTATCACTAGTGCAACTATGTCCCAGCTCACCCATGTAGATGTTATGTGCTTGTATGGCTACCACATAATGTCTATACATGTCACTAACTATAGCACTAGCATGTGGGGCATGGCCCATGCTACTTAGTCCTCCTTCCATATATGTACCAAAGGTGACCTATCATTGACTACATAAGGAAACCTAGCTAGCTAATACGTAAGAAACCTCTCATATATCTAAGCTATTATAATATGATTAGCCCCATAGTTCACCCTATAACTAGCATGTTGTACATATCATGTACTAGTTAAACCTAGATGATAAATCTTAGGTAATATATAAATCACTCCTCTAAGATCATCCTACTCAAGTCTACCATGAATAGTGGTACCTTGCCATCTAACTTGTGACATAGAACCTATTGGTCATAAGGCCTATCATAACCTTCCAAATATCATCTCTGAGCCTATCACCTATATGGATAAAGTTCTACTCTCCTTTAGACTATCTAGTATCCATACATTCACTTGCACTCCTATTATAGGTTTCCACCTCTACTATATCCCCATCTACCTCCCTTCTAAGGGTGTTAGTCAATCATTCCCAAAAATTGGGGAACATGATTAATATGTCAGCATTGAAGGGGATCTGACACATCTTTTCTATCTCACCTAGACCTATTGATCCTACTTTATCCCTATCTCCATCTGAAAACCTATCTAATAAGTGTGGTAACCATTCTACATCCATAAGATTCAAAAATCTTCATCATCCCTACACTCAAGAAATAACAAAGGATGTATTAGTTCCTCCATGTCACGTATAGTCATAATATATTATTTTTACATTTTTAAAGAAAAAAAAATCCTACATTACTTTATTTTATTCAGTTTATCTTACTTTTAGCCTACTCAATACTTTTTTACCTTGGTCAATCCAAGACATTTTATCCCTCTTTCAACCTTTTGCATGATTTTTTGTATCATTTTAGGTCTTTGGTAAAACTAGTTTGACCAAAATTTTCCTTTCTTTTCAAATGGTTGACTCAAAAATCTAAGTCAATCCCCTTATCTTCCCCTCCCTAGTGTTGAGTTTCTATTTTGGACCTTTTAAACCACCTGCTAAGTATTGACCAAATTTGACTTTTAGGTCAAATTAAGACACCCCTAGTAAAAAAATTGTTTTTTAATCATATAACAGGTTATAATATATTTTCTTAATGTGTTTCATAATTCAATTAATGTCAATTTATGATATAATAACTTTGGTCATTACTTCTCTAAATCTATTTATCATTTTGAGTCTTTTTAAAGGATCAAATAGGTGTATTTAATGCTTTGTATGGGTTTGTTGGGAAATTTTCAAGTGTAAATGGATGACTTCATTCCTAATGTGTCCATAAAGGTCTTAATTAACTTAAAAAATATAAAATTTTCATGTTAGTCAAAAGAAAGTCAATTTTCCTAAAGAAAAGGAAGAAAATGACACATGTATGGCTCTTTGGGAAGTGTGCCACATGTGAAGAGGCCATGAAACATATTTAAATCTTCCTAAAACTCATTTACATGATTTATTTGCCTTGAAAGGTTCAAAATTGGGCCAAAACCATTCTGCTACTTTTTCACCCTTCTTGGCAGATTGAAGTGACTTTCACATTTTTGCTTGGTATGTGCAACTCATGTGGTTTCAATTAAAACTATTATGGGAATTTATTATAAAATATTATATATTAAAATACGTATAATAATTTTGAGTAATGGTGGCATGTGCTTCATGAACTATCTATTTGAAGTTTAGCTTGCAAAATTGCCTCCTCATCCATGCACCCTTAGGTTTCAACTTAGTTTGAGAAATTATGTCAAAAAAAAGTTTATAATATTAATTAAAGAGGATTTTTGACATGTATCCTTATTCCTACCATTCTTGGTTTCATGTTTCATTAGGTTTTGAGGTGCTTGTCATCTCACTTTACAAGAAGGAACCACCATAGACAGTTTCAGTCAATTCTTCACTTGTAGAGGTTTGGATTGCATGCAGAGGAGTCATATGAGTATATATTTTTGTCTTAAAATTTTTAAGGACTTTTTTTCCATATAATTAAAATTTTTGGTCTCATAGCCTCATAGTTTGATAAAAAACTATGTCCTCTCCATGCTAGACTAGTCATGAGAAACTCTTGCCTATCTTGTTCTAGATATATCTAGATGGTTTTCACATTGGAAATATGTGTTAGAGATAATTTAAAGGTATTATTATTTTAAACCACATTATTGATAATTTGGTAATGAGTTTAGGATCCCATAAGTCCTTTTTACATGCCTTGGTTTCTCTTTTCCATTCTCATTATCCACCTTCAGGTCATTCACACCAATAGAGACCATTGATGATGTAATCCTTGAGAGTGAGAATGTTTGAAATGTTTTTAATACTTAAATATTGACATAAGTGTATTTATATGTGTGAATAAATCATAAAATGTCCATATTCATTGAAATAACTAGGTCAAAAGTCCTTCTCAAGATAATGTCTAAGTTTTGGTCCCTTTTCCCTGAAAGTGGAAAATAGAGGCCCTGAAGTTTCAAGAGGGCATATAACATATTTATCAAGAGTTCATGATATATAATTGGGTAAATGTGATATCTATACCATATGTAAATACATATATAAAACTTTAAGGCTATATTTTTAACATAAATTGGTATTCAAAAGGTCTAAAAGTGACCCCAAAAATACTGAATTTTCCCAATAATGTCTACACGATTATGAATCCAAATGAGACATTTGCCATCCAAACATAGTGAATTGAATTTTTACATAATAAGGGAGTGTTTATATAGGATTATAGTAAATATTTTTGTTGTAAATTTCATAAAAATGATTCATAATCAGTGTTTTCAACCCTAAGTATGTTCCTAGTCTGTACACAGGTAGAGAAGTACACACCTCTAGCTAGCATGTTGACTAGTACAAGGTAAACAGGGTTTTATGCATGTTTACATAGTTTTTTTCCCATATAGGTTGAAATTTAATAATTTTAAATTTTTATTTAATTTAAAATTGGCTATGATAGTCTTTCCATAACTTAACTCAAACCCTAAAGAGGAAGAAACCTACAACAAGCATGGTGTCTCAGTCCAAGTAGTAGT
>JARHVA010008715.1:285000-395000 GCA_037957365.1 Torreya grandis | reverse complement strand
TGGTGTTGTCTCTTAATAATCAGCCTTTGGAGGCATCTTTCAAAGCATCAATGGTGACTCCAAAGTTGTATCAGCTGGTCAAGAAGCCTAGATATTTAATTTGAAGATTTTTAATAACTTTTACTATGTCCTTGTTTCCAAATGATGGTTTTATGGCTGACCTTGTATTTGAATTTTGTCCTATACAAGTTGTTTAGACAGTTCAAGCTCTTGCCTGTCCTTCTCCATATGAACAAGTCCTTGTTCAACCTTGCCATGATCTCTATCAACCTCCATATGACCTTCATCAGCTCCAATACAAACCTTGTCATCCCTATCAAGATATAAATCATCCCAATGATACATGTCAACCATATGGTCCTTCATTCCCCTCTCATGTGAGAAAAATGTTGTTTGGAAATTCTATGGAAATGGTTATCAAGAAACACATTTCTATCAGCCTCAATGTGATCCCTAACCTTCATGATTTAATGCCTATCATCTTCAAAAATATTCTTATGAGCCTTATAATATGATATCAGATGTTATCATGGATTTTACACCAAGATATTATAGGCAAAGTGCAGCTCTTACTCATGCTAATGTTTCCCTTCCTAACCAACCCAATGTTTCACTTCCATATGATCTCACTAGTGCTTTATTATTTTCCAAATCCACTCATAAGACATATACTTCATTTAAAACTCCATATCCAATCCTTTGACCGTCTACTACATCTCATACTCCAACTCCTTTACCTCAAATCCATGAGCCTACCAATGAATTTTTCACTTCACCCCTTCTCAAGTAGGAACATATTTTGAGAGAGGCAAGTAAAAAAGAGGAAATACAATTCATGGCTGATCAAGAGACTCTAATTAGTGATTATGAGGATGAAATCACCATAATAACTCCCCTTGGTGATAAAAAGGATAGTACAATAGATAACATTTCTATGTTTGAAGAGATGTGTGTCCATGAACAATATTTTACACTCCACCCTCAATCTGATTTTGAGCTCTATGTGCCACCCCCACTAACTAGTTCATATTAACCTCACCCCATAAAACTTTGGACTAATGGAACTATGGTATGTGAACCTAAGGAGGACCAGTTGGATGTCAAAGAAAAGGATCTCTTGCTTGAATAAAACCTACCACCTTGGCAGCCTCATTGGGTTAGAGAACATGACTTTAAGATGCCTAGTATTTGTATTACTAGGATATAGGAGATCTTAATAGAACTCTATTTATAATCCAAAGGTTGAAGATGATCATCATGAGAATTAATTTAAATGTACTATCAAGTATATATAACATATTCAATCTATCTTTCAAGAAGTGGTAGTCCTAGGAGAGTTTCATGAGACTAAGGTAGAAGAGTCAGCTCTTGAAGTTGATCATGAGGAAGAAAAATTATGGTAGAGATTTGAAGACAAATAAAATGAATTTGAAAGCCTCAAGAAGCCTAAAAATCCTTTAGATTTGACTAAAAATAATGACATGTTTCAAGAAGAAGACATGGGGAAAACTTATATGCAAATGTTTAAAGAATATGAAGATGAAGAGAAAGAAATTCTTGAGGACCTTACAACTAAAGAGGAGGCTTTTCCAAAATTTCCTAATGAGGAGATTGATATTACCAACACTCTTCAAATCCAAGTAGGAAAGGAAATAGGTATGAAAACATGTAAGTATGATGAGTTGTCGCTATCTTTAATTGATGGACTTCCATTCTATTTTGTTGAATATGGTGAATAAATTATGAGATGTGATGATGAATATCTCTAAGAATATTTTCTTGATGATGTCTTTGTCCTTGATAATTAAGAAGGGAATTCAGATTGGTATGGACCTGATATTGACGAATGAGATTATGATCAGATTGAATAAGAAAGTGATCCCTTTTGGGATGCAATTGAAGACTATTTTACTAATTAAAACATCAAACTAGCCTCCCTTCCTCAAGAGATAAGTGAAGAGGATAGAAATTAGTTTGTCAAGCTTCTTGAAGAAATAGAGAAAGATGAGTTGGCTCAAGAACATACCAAGTAGGACATAATACAAATCACCCTTCCAATAATTAATTGATGATCATGAACACCTTGGGAGACTATAAAGGCATTTTAGACAAGCAAGACATATGTTTTGAAGATCATAATAAGTATGTGTATATTGGAAACTTGTTTGATTTTGATACATTTGGAACTTATCTAAGAAAAAATGAAAGCAAGAAGGTTGATTCACCAAGATTCTACTTCAAAAAACCACTGGTTTATCACAATGAGACTTATTATCATGGAAGATACCTAAGAAACTTCCCCTTTGATCCATGAGGGATAATAACATATCAAGTTATATGTAAATAAGTAGTTTGTTTCTTGTCTTGTTATGCTTCCTAAGTGCTTAATGCACATGTGTATGTTTGCTTTCCTTGTTTTATGTGTCATTTTATTTGTGTGGAAGAGGTATTAATTATTATATAATTACACTTTTAAGTCTCATAACCTCATAGTTTGATATTAAAAAACTATGTCTTGTCCATGCTGGATCAATCATGATAAACTCGTGTTTGTCTTGTTATAGATATATACAAATGGTTTTCACATTGGAAAAGATGTGTTAGATATAATTTCAAGTTATTATTAGTGGAAACCACATGATTGATAATTTTTAAATGAGTTTAAGATCCTATAATGCGTTTTGCATACATTGGTTACTCTTTTTCATTGTCATTATCCACCTTCAACTGATTCACACCAACAGAGACCATTGATGATGTCATCCATAAGAGTTAGAATGCTTGACGAGTTTATAATACTTAAATATTTATATAAGTTTATTTATATGTGTGATGGAATCATACAAGGTACATATTAATTGAAAGAACAAGGTGAAAAGTCCTTCTGAAGACAATGACTGAGTTTTGGTCCCTTTTCCCTGAAAGTGGAAAATAAAGGTCTGAAAGCTTTTTCAAGAGGGAATATAACATAGTTATCAAGAGTTCATGATATATAATTGGGTGAATGTGATATACATACCATAGAGAAATATATCTATAAAAATTTAAGGGAAGAGGTTGAAGGTAAAGTGGTATTCAAAAGGTCTAAAAGTAACCCCAAAAACACTAAATCTTCCCAATACTATCTACACAATTATGAATCCAAATGAGACCTTTTCCATCCAAAGGTTGTGAATTGACTTTTGACATCACAAGGGAGTGTCTATAGAGTATGAGAGTAACTTTTTTTAGTATAAAATTCATCAAAAGGGTTCATAATGGGTGTTTTCAAGCCCATGTATGTTCCTAGTGTGTACATAAGTAGGGAAGTACACACCTAAAATTAGCATGCTGACTAATATAATACAGATAGGGTTTTATGCATGTTTACATATTTTTTGGACCATATAGGGTGACCTTGAATAAGTTTAAATGTTTCTTTAATTAAAAATTGGATATCATAGGCTTTACATAACTTAACTCAAACCCTAAAGAGTAAGAAACCTACAACAAGCATGGTATCTCAATCCAAGCAGGAGTCAAACAAGATGGGCATGATTTTGAGTCCCAATAGGACAAAAGAGATATTTATTGGGGAAATTCATATTATTTTTAAAATTTTATATATACACTTGGACCAATTTGATAGGGATATCAACACCCACAAGTAGCAGGCCTAAAAAGAAGTTATCTCAATCATAATAGGGAGGACCCTATTTATGGGTTCAATGTGCATGTGAAAGCAAGTATAAAAAATTAATTGGTAAAAACCAATAAAAATGACCTTAAAATTATTTTATAAGTATAATAAATTATTTATAAGGTTTAAATCATACACATCTTCCTACATGAGCCATTGTTGAAGGGGAACCCAAATAACATAGTCAACTAGTCCTAACTAGTTTTGAGAACTTTTCAAACTCCAAGGTATGAAACAAGCAAGATTATGAGTGAGAAAAGCCTTGGAAGACTATATCAATAATATAAAATATATCTAATTATTATAACATGAAAAATAACCTAAAAGGTTACTATCAAGGGGAGGCATAGTCAGGAACTTGTGTCAAGTAGTCACCTAGGTAAGAGTGTGAAGGACTTATGAGGAGATTGAAGTATGAGAAAGCCTAGGAACATATTCATTAAATTTTCATTAAATTTTTCATATCACCATAATGGAGGTAAAATAAAAATAGGGGTCTCAAAATATGTAAACATAATCCCCTATAATAACCTTATAGACAGACTGCTTTTACAAAGTCTATTTGAGAGATTTGGGAAGTTATGAGGTCTATACTTGTCACAAGGGGTTGGAAATTTTTATAAATAACATTTAAAAATTAAATAATCCTATTAAAGTTTCATTTTTTCTAGGAAAATAGGGGAATTATCCACTATTTTTTCTCAGATAGGGGGTACTTCTCATTGAGCAAAATTGGCAGAATTTGAGGAATAGGGTGGAGAATATGACCAAGATTTTTCTAGATGGAGAAGGGAGGTTTAGAAATTTTTAGCATACCTAAAAAAATTTGGAATTCAACTCATATGATTATGGAGCTTAACAAGGCAATCTAATCATCAAAGGTTGTAGAGAGATTTATAAGCATTAAGGGGACCTAAAGCCTAATGAGAGGTCATTCTCTATTTTGGCATGAGATATGCATTATAACTTGTTGGATAGTGTTTTTAGGATCAAATTTGATGTGTATAATCTAATATAATGTAGGTATATCCTCAAAAAAGTCATTTTATGTTCCAAGATGTAAATAGGCCTATTGAGCAACACTAAGCCTAATGCCCAAGTGGGGGGGTCTATTACATTTTCACATAAGTTAGACATTATAACATATGGAGAAATGTTAATGGGATATCCAAAGATGCGTAAAATACTTTTTAATTTTTTTAAATCATCAAGAAAGTTAGTTTTGGCTCAGGAATCATCTCAAGTATACAAAAAGGGCAAAAACAAGTATGATACGTCAAGTTTCAATGCTCATATCCTTCTAGAGGCTTTGCATGAGAACTAGAGACATAAAACCATAATCAGGGTTTAGTAAGGGTTTTATGTCTATTTTTATAATTTTTTAGTAACTTGGACATTATGGTTTTATGAATCATTCTTAAGACCAAAAAATAGACATAAAACCCATGCTAAACCCTGATTATGACCAATTCATGTAAATTGAGTTGTAAAGATAATCTAAGGGAATATTTTGATCAGGGAACATATTTTAAATTGAATATTAATCCCTCAAGATAACTCCCATGCTAGATAGATGTATGTACTTGTATGGATGGGAGCAAAAATCAGCTCTTTTTTACAATTTTTTGTGTTGTGCATGATACAACAAGATTTAAGAGATGAAACAAAGTTTGGGTGAAATATTGAAACTTAATATAACTTTAAATATTAATTTAACTTCGTTAATAAACATATTAATTCCCCAAACAAGTCCTGAAACTCAGCCAATCAAATCTAGCATATTGGGCAAGGAAGGGAGAAGGAAAGAAATCTTCAAGTAAAGTGATTTTAAAGCTTTCATGATGCTTCCAAGACCATGGATGGTCTTGAAACTTGTAATTAAATCCCTCCCATGTATTTTAATTGATAAATGAAGCCAATTTGGAATATAAATGTGCAAGGTGCATGAAAGGGTAATTTTTAGGACAACAAATGATTATGGCTCTCTTTCAGGTGACTCCAAAAGACTAGGCATGAAACAAATGCATGTAGAGGAATGTATGATTTCCCTAAATTTGATTCCAATCATTATACTTTATATAAATAAGTTAAAATGAATTCAAGTAGGCCTAATCATGAAGGTAGTTTTTATGTGCATAAAGAGGAGTTTTATGCCACTTTTCATAACTTTGATGACTTGTATTGACACTTGGACTTTCAAACCTTACATGGTTCATCCCATGTCCTTGTTACATGAAAAATTAACTCCTTGGATCAAATTTACAAGTGTAATTTTGACCCTTAAAATTTTATTTCTCTCTTTCTCTCTCTCAAACTCTATAAGAGTTGGCTATTTTGGCATTACATGGGAGACTCCACCGAAGTATGATGAAGCCCTACTCAATTATACACATTTTGATAAATAAAATGACTAATTTTTACCTTTTACATGACTATAATTAGTGTGTTTACTCAATTTTTTGGTATTATATAAGTGAAGACTAAGGATTTCTTAACATGTTGCTCATTCTTTTCACCTATTTGTATCTTCTTCTTGTAGGGCATGTGATGTGTTACAAGAGATGTCAAGGTTTAGAAAATTTAGTATTTTCATTAATTACCCTCATAATCCTCTTGTCTAGTCCTTATAACTATTTACATTCATCTATAACCCCACAATGTAACATTGATGCAAGAAGACATTGATTGGAGAGTGTATGTTTTAGTTATCCTTTGATTTCAAGTGTGAAATACATATGGTTGGATTACATCAACATATCTGATGTATCACCTCCATTAGAGTAGTTTGATTTTATTTAGCTTTCTCCCTTTTCACCCCAAAAATTTAGTAGTAATAGTAGTTGTCAAGTGGTAAATCAAGGGAGCTAGACATATCTAGAGACTCACCTCAATCCTTAGGCTACCCATAAGCCAAGATGTGATTCCATTATGCCACTTGGATGAGGAGATCTTTGCATCTCCTCAAAGGGTGAAAATCCAAGCGACAATGATAACACAAAACTAGGCATCTATCTTATAGATTATATAGGTTTAACCCATACTTACTAGGTCAACACTATAGATTCTGCTTATTTTCCAACCTACTTGGTCGATTGGGTTGACCCAATGCTTTTTGTCTACTAACCCCTTGCATTTTCCAAAAAATGTGCAATTTTCTTGTTTTCTACTTAAAACCTCCAAATCCATTTCTTTTTTTCCTATTTTTAACCCTTATAATCTAATTTTGCCTCATTTGAAACCTAAAAGTGCTTAAAATTAAAAATTACTGAAAATTCACTTAATTCAATACAAATTTCAAAAATTAGTTTGAGATTCTTAGTTGCATACCTATAGTGCACCTACTGCCACCTCTAGAACCTCCCCCTATCTATAATGTCATCTCATTTCTATCCTATCTTGTTTTCTCTATAGATATTTCTTTTCTTCCTTTACAAGTCAAAATAATGACTTATCTTTTCCCTTATTTTAAAACCACTTTTCAAAATACAAATATTTCAATTATTGTCATGTAGATTCCTTATTTTGCTTATATATTCATTTCTACTCATCCATTTTTCAAACTATAAAATGCATTAGATTTTTGATGACATAGAGATAGTTTTTCACTACTATATGCCTATTTTCCAGAAAAAATAACTTTTGGATTTTTTTTCACTAACTTCTACAAGGTCAGCTAGTGTTCTCTATGTAGGACACCTTCACATTTATTTCAATCTACATATTTATCTAAGGTACTAAGTTAAGTTAAAGGTACTTTTTTAAAAATTTAATCCTTTCATTTATCTTATTTTATACTTATTACACTTTAATTAGCATCATCATTGTGTGTCATCATGTTTTATTTAAAAGCACCATCCTATCTTGCACTTACGTGACACATGATGAGCTTTGAGTGGGGCATATGTACAAATAATATTTTCAAAATTTTATTGATACTAACACTTTTTATCTTTTAGGAACCTATTGATTCTAAATCTATTTGAGTGTACACCTTAATGGGTGGACTAGGAAAGGGGTGGGCAGACCATCGATGCTTTGTAATATTGTTGTTCCTTTTGCCACTTGTCATCTACACACTTATTTCCTGAAAACCATTTACCCTAAGATTATTCTTCTCGGTCCTACCTCCATTATTTTTCCTCTTTCCATCCTCCTCTTGTATTAACACCCTTTTGGATAGTTATCTATATTTGGTCAACCCAGTATAATTTATGGGTATTTCTCACTTTCTTATCTTGTTAGCTTTTTGACCAACCCAACTCACACATAGTGAATTATCCCTGAAAACACACTAGTTCAACCTTGTACAGATGAAATTGTTGGGAGGATTTAGGTCAAAATATTTCTATACATACAAGTTCATTTCCCACCATTTCATAAGATAAGAATTATTACTGAAGAAGTGTAAGTGAACATCTACTTATTGACCATTCTACTTCAGGAATAAAACTTAGGGTTCCATAATTTCTTTATAGATATGAATATTATCTTTTGGAGAAGTATTTTGGATTCTTAAATAGGTTTTTTAGCCTAGATTTGATTTATCTTGGTTTTCTTTACATACCAAAACAATCTTTTGTGAAGCACCTTGGCCAAGGGAGAGGTTGAGGCTCAACAGGTTCATCTTCAAAGGTAAGTATTCTTAACTTTATTTCTCCTTTGTAAGAAGAGATATATAATGCATTTGTATTCTTATCCCATGTATTAGGATTCAATATAAATTTACGTGAGTATATGTCTTCTAATACATGTTTAGTTTAGTTTATTTTATTGTTTCTAAGCCCCACTTTATGCCACAAGCTTTGGTGTGTACTAGATTAGATTTACTTTCCTGTTATTATAATAAGTGAATGATTTAAAACTTAGGACTCCATTAGGGTTTTTGTGCTATTTTTTTAGACTATAGGCTTCGGGACCATTCATATCATGATATGTTATGACAAGTGATCCTCTAATTAGGTTTATCAGATCCCCATATTAGTCATGCTCCCACTTAATAACTGTATCCCCAATTAGAAGTGTAGGTATGTTATATCTTCTCTAAGCCAATATTTATTTATTTACATGATGTGTTTCCAATTGAATACATGAATTACAGCTAGCTTTTAGGTTGGTTCTTGCATAAGTATCCTTTGACTGAGTTGCTTCTTAGTCATAGGGGGTTGTAGCACTTATCAAGTGGGTGCTTGATAAATTATAGTGGGTACTTGATAAATTTGGGGTTGGTGCTTCATTTTGGGTTGGTGCTCAACTAAATTTGATACATTATCTTATAGGATAATTTATCCAAGCTTTATTTTAGTGGTTTTTATTCTCTACGAGGGTTTCCCACATATGTGATGTGTTATCTTATTTCTTGCTCATGTGATTGGTTCTTAATGCATTATTAGATCACTAAGTTACTTTGAATGATTCATGAATGTTAAAGAAAAATTTAATGAAAGTTTATGAATACTGATTCACGCCCCCTCTCTCTCAATCATTGTACTTCCAACAAGATCTAAGTCCCTTAAATGAGATTTTTATGCCCATATTTATATTATTCCTAGACCCCTTCAAAATTTTATATTTTTTTGTTTATTTTACACTATCTATCCTATTTTACCAATTTTCAATCCTACTTCTAAGTGTATTCCTTTTCTCTAAAAATATATTCTTACCAAACTATCTCAATCCTAGACAATTTGCATTCTCCTTGTTTGGATTCTTGACATATGTCAATTTCTCATTAACTATGATTATTATTTTATTTATTTTATTTTTGTGTTTCTTATTTGATATGTGTTTTTTTTAACCTATACAATGTGCATTTATCATTGACTTGTGCATCATTACTTTTCCCATGCACTTGTTATAGATTTATATGTTGCAATTATTTAAGTGATTTTTACATGTCTCAATAGTATATCATCACAATTAAATCATTGTTATATGTTTACCTTATTTATATATATGGGTATAAAATTCCACAATGCTACATTTCTTGTTTTACCTCATTCAATTTTGTACTTGACTCAGTTTTTACATTCTCTCCTTCTCATGCAACCATAACCTCAACTAGTTTATCTTTTAATTCATTTTATAATTGATACTAATGATCCATTACTAATTATAATTGAGGTATCAACTCTTATTCATCCTATAGTTACTTATTTATAACTTAATCATTTTGTGTATTATTCTCATAAGTTTTATAATATGCCCTATGTCACCTGTTTTTACTATATATAATTATCTCACACTACAAATTTTTCCCCATTGTCTTCATATTATTAGGAATTTATTACTCACATTACAATTTGTGTGAGATATTATATTTTTGATAGTGAGTGTATGTGAGTAATAAATCACTTTAGATAGTCTTGTTAGAGAAAATACAAGATCTTTGTTAGTTGTGTTTATTTTCTTTATTGTGTAAAATTAAACATCTAATTTATAATCATAATGTTTAGTTATATTATAAATTTAATTTTATATAGGTTAAATGAGAAAATAAATAAATTTAGATTATTTTATTTATTTCATTTAAATAATTAATTCTATGTCATTTTGAGTCAACCAAGAGTCTATATTGATCACGTTTAATATTAAAATGTCAAAATGTTTCCTTTGTAATGGATGTATTATTGGTCAAAACTGGCATCCAACTATTTTTATTATGGGAGGGGAAATATAATAAACTTAAACATAATTTTAAAATAATTGAGATTCAATTCCTATTCTAATAAATAAGTAGCATCCAACTAGAGGTTGAAATTAATGGAGGTATAAGTCTTAATAGTGCCTCTTGTCCACTACAAATGAAGGGGAAACAAATGCAATAGTAGCATCACTATATGCACTAAACTAACTAAATAAAATGGAAATATTCATTTAAAGTGGAAAATTTTATTACAATTATGTGGAATTGACCATGTGCAGTGGATACAAATGATACAATGATGACCTAGTCCCTAATTTATTCTATTTTTGTTTGTGTGTAGTGTGTTATATAGTGTACTAATGAGAAGCCTAGTAAATGTATATGGGTATAAGAGTTTATATTTCATTATTGATGTACTTTATTAAGAACTTGTGTGAGTCTATGAAAAATGGTGGATGAATAGATGTGTGGGTCCCTATTTATTTGTATGTTCCCATTCATGGTCAATGGTTGATGTGTCCTTGTATGAATGGGTGATGAGAGGTCAATGGGTTCCTTATCTACCATTATTTAGTGTATGCACCGATATTTTCAAATGTTATTAATGATGGGGGAAATGTTAGGAATTTAGTACTCATGTTATTAGTTGTGTGAGATAATGTATTTGTTATAGTGGGTGCACATGAGTAATCACTCACTTTAGACAAATTTGTTAGAGAAAATTTAAGATGTATATTAGTTTATTTTGATAAAACTAAATATATGTATGTAATAATCCAATATGCCTTATATATGTAATTCTTATTTGATGTATAATAAACCAATATTTTATTGTGTTAATATAATACCATGTTTTCAAATCTATAGCTCATCAAATAATTCATCTAAATTAGTGGACTTCCTATTCATTTTTCCATTGAAACTAGAATATTCCTTAAATTTCCTTTCTCTCCAATTATTACTTATTAACATACATGTTTGACATAAATTTTGTATTTATGGGCTCTTATTATTTCATTAGATTTTCACCATAATCATATATAGGCTAAAACCTTTCAACGATCTTCTTCACATGCATTACCTTTAAATATATATGATTTTTCCTTTATGTTAATTTATGTGTAATCATCAAAATATAATTTCAAATTACTTAATATTTTTTTATATATATTTTATTTAGGAGGTTTATTTTGAACATGAGCCACAAAATAATTATATTATTTATATATATAAATGGAAATATAAACTAGCCTATTAATCAATCCTATCTTTGAGAAGATAAATCCTACTTACATCCAATTTTTGATACATTATATATTTAGGGTCATCACCAAGATGGATCTTCTAAACCTAACCAATATATCTCTTACCCAAATAACATCACTAGAGAGGTTTCCAAATCTTCTAGTCAAGCAAACCCATGTGATAACCCTATCTGGGTCCTATGTTTTCATATTGACTAAGTTGATGCACATTAAATATAATCTAATCTAGTGCTCACCATATCTTATGACACAAAGTAGGGGTAATAAAAATAAAATATAAACATGCATATAACATCTATACTCAAGTCAATGTATAATAAATATTAATGCATTAGAGAGAAGTAAAAATGGAAATATATCTACTCTTATAAAGGAGGAACAAAGTTAGGAATACTTACCTCTCAATATTAACCCACCAAGCCTCAATATCTCCTTTGGCTAAGGTGCTTTGAAAGAGGTTGTTTTGGTATGGAAGGATAAAAAATATAAGTTAGATCTAGGCTAAACAAATTCTCTATGCATCTAAAAGACTTTTTCATCATACAAGATTCATATCTCTAAAATAAGTATTGAAACCCCAAGCTATACTCCTCAAGTAAAATGGTGGATAAGTAGATGCACAATATAATATTCTTATTCTTCTCTTCTCTCTTAAAATGACATAAATGGATGTGTGTGTGTGTGTGTGTGTGTGTGTGTGTGTGTGTGTGTGTGTGTGTGTGTGTGTGTGTGTGTGTGTGTGTGTGTGTGTGTGTGTGTGTGTGTGTGTGTGTGTGTGTGTGTGTGTGTATATATATGAATCTAACCCCAAAAAATTTCAAAAAAAATCCTATAGGGTCGACCCAATTCAACTCTTTTTTGTTATTTGATAAAATTAAGTTAGGTTCTAATCTCTGACTGACCTAGACGCATAATGTGCTTTTAATAATTTTAATATAGGGTTGATCGAGGCTGACAGTATATTGTAAATTATAAAAAAAGGTTTTATGCTTATGAAGGGCTAAGTAAGGTGATGAAATACTTGGAGTGTGAAAAAAAAGAGGAAAGTCTTAGGGAATTACATATGACAAGGTTGTGTAAATAAGAAGTGGTGGTATAGGGGAAAAAAATCTTGTGAAGCACAAATGGTCTACCCACCCCTTTCCTAGTACACCCTTTGAGGCATGCATTTAAAGGGATTAAGACTCGATGAGTTATTATAAGAGATAAATAATTAGTAATCGATAAAGTTTGAAAATATTACATGTATACATATTATCCACTTGAATCTCATCACATGTCATGTAGGTGCAACATGGGATGGTGCTTCAAGCAAAGGACATAACAACACACTACCTAAGATGAATAAATTAAAGTAATAATAAAATAAGATAAAATAAAAGACATAATTAAAAAACACATAAATTTACCTACCTTAGTTTTGTAGATAATAAACGAAGTCAAATAAATGTGAATGTGTTCGATGTAGGGAACATTAGGCGAGACTATAAAAATTAGTGAAAATGAGTGAATTTTTTTTTTTTTTTTTTTTCTAAAGATACATGTAATATGTAAAAATATTCTTTATGACGTTAGGATTTTAGAACATTTTTCAGTTTGGAAAAAGAACTAGTAGAAATAAAGATATGCTCAAAAAATGGAATCTTGTTGTAAATATTTAATAGGAAATTTTTTTTGAATAGTAAATATAAATAGGGTGAAAAATAGTTCATTTTTTATTTTCATTATTAAAAAACAACAAAGTTCTAAGAGACCTAGTTTGAGCGTAGATAGTGATCATGGTGAGGAGACAATATATATGATGTGGAGGATGCATATCAAGCATAATGAGTGCAACATAGTTTAAGATACATGAATTTCAAAAATATTGAGTAATTTTATTTAAAATTGGTCCAAATATAGAAAATTGACTAGTAGGCAAAATCTAGATATTGAAACTAACCCTAAGAAATTTTTAGGTAGTCTAGTGGTATAACATGGTATTGGATAGGAAAAATTTGGACCAACAAATGCCTAAGGCATTTATGGTAAATGGTCAAAAGTCACTGTAGATAGAAAATAGAATTGACTTGGTCGACTTAATTCATAATGCGAGAGGTAAATAAGGGGTTGACTATATAGTAGTGGGCTTACATAGTATTGATAAAGGTGGCCTACTACCTAGTAGTAGGCTAACATTATCTAGAATGGGAAGATGGTTGACATAGTAGCCTCTGGCTAATGCAGATGGTAATATGTGGCTGACATAGTTTGCTAAAGGGGGTCAAATTTATACCAAAGGGTTGATGTAGTATGATAACACTAGGAAAGGGATGATTTAGTACCAAATAGGCTGATATAATATAAAAATGAAATGGTTGATTATGTACTAGAGGGTCGATGGTGTATAATATGACTGTAATAATGTTGATTTAGTATTAAATGGGTCGATTGTGTAGAAAATAGGAAAACATGGGAAGCTAAATCAAACAAATTGATAAAGTAGTTAATATGTAAAAAAATTAGAATGATTTTAATTATTTATGGAATTAAAATCTAATAAATCCTTTATTATTTTATATTTTATAGAGATGCCATATATTTTGTCACCTAGTTGATGCATCATTGTTACTAGATCTATTGGAATGATTAATTGACATGGATAGAGATCGACTGGTCACCTTAGACATTGGTAGCCTATATATTATTGTGACCTACCATCACATGTTTGTAGTTTCCTCGTGACATGGATAGAGATCGACTGGTCACCTTAAACATGTGATGGTAGGTCACAATAATATATGGGGGTTGGATTAGGAGAGGTATAGACCTGGTAGGCCCTAACATAAGAGAGAGTTGCACACATGGTGACCACCATCTATCTAGGATAGGTATAACATTAAATTTCCAATCTATATGTACATGTTGCTATATTGAGAGTCCAGACTACCTTTTATAGTGCATTATTCATATGGGTTAGTTTTAGGCATAGATGGGTAGCATGACTAGACCATAGGATAAACATGATGGAGCATAGCCCTAGAATTATAGTTATTGTATTTCATACTTTGTATTCTATAAAACACATGATATATGTATTAATGTTGAATATTTATTGATCTCATGATTTGTACTTAGATTTGGATTTGGATGCATGGATATATTTTCTTTCTAGCACATGTATTTAGATTTTGTTGTATAAGTCATGGTAAATATGTGATGTATGTTTTCTTTTCTAGAATAATTTAGGACACATGCGTGGTTAAAAAAAGATGAAAATGATTTGTAAAATTATGATTAATCAAAACAAATATAATATACACCATATAATGATGGGAAATGTGTAAAAACAAAATTTTATTAAATATAATGAACCAAAGATGTTAAAAAGGGTAACACCTATTTTCAAACAATGTAAAAGATTGCATCAAATTAAAAAAAATAAAAATCACATTATATCATGTTGGGAAGTATAATTTTTTATACTAAAATGGAGAACACATGAAATACCAATGGTATAAAAGCATAACAATTAAGTCAATAAATCATAGTAAATCACATTGGGAATTATAAAAAAAAGACAACAATGTAAAAGAAAATTAAATTAATCACACTTATTCAAGATGGGAAGTATGAAAAATTTAATAAAATGGTTGTAAACATACATGTGATCATAAAATAAGAAGATAAAAGTGAAAGTGTTATTAAGTCAGCATAAAACATACTCTATCAATATGGGAAGTATGCCAATGATGTGTAACTCATAATCAAACACTACTTATCTCAAATTTGATGAATGTAATTTCATTTTGAATTGGTTATTGGGAAATTTTGTGAGGAGAACTTGGTCCTATCCATGGTATTACACTACAACTCATAAAAGGAACATCAATGAGGTAAAAAGAACTACAAGAAAATTTTAAAAGATGTTTTTAATGGTAATTTTTTAGGAGAGCCTGATCCTATCCATGGTCTTATACTATAACTCACAAAGGGAAACCGGAGTGGGAATGATTAGTTAACAAAATAATATTTCTCAAGGGGGAATATTAGGAATGTTGGAAATGAAAGAGAGAATCCAAAAATCATGAGATAGGCATCTATGATAAGACCTTAGGAAACATGAGGCATATTAGGTGCAAAAGAGAGACACTAAGACTCTAGTGACCATTAAAATACAAAGGATACATGTTCATGATAAGCACAAAGCTATATAGGAAAATTAGTGAGATGATAAGATTGACTCATGTTGGTTATGTGAAAAATAAAATTAAAATGGACCTACCTTACCACAACATGTTACTCATTCCTCAAAATGTCTTACAGAGATATCAGTCTACTATGAAGATTGGGCACTTTTGTGAGAAATTAGGTAGCACTAAAATGATTTTTTTTAATTCTCTTTTCCCAATCTATTTCCCTACTAGATCCAAATGGAAATTTAATTTATTATGAGGCAAACTATGAATTTTGATCTTATATTATGAAAATGATATGTGTTATGAATCACATATTTTAGTTTGACTTGACTTTTTAAATTTGTATGCTAGCTTTTGTATCATTACCTTTTGTTTAAATGATTTAAAATTCAAAGTTTTATAGATTTTATGATTCCTCCTCCATACAAATTTGGAATGGTTACCAACATGAGTGATAGAAGTGATACACACAAATCAGCTTTAGACTTTGGTTAAAGGAAGCTAAGTATAAATATATGACTAACTAAACACTTAGTCTTGCCTATAAACTAGTATGTAATATCAATTTTCAACCATGTGTATACTTAGTATGTGAAATGAATATATAGGATTAAAGGGATATCTAAATTAGATTGGTAAAAATAGAAGTATAATGAGATGTATTATTTTCTAATTGATTGCATGGTAAACAAAGATTACTAAGGGGACAAAGGTTTGTATGACCAAGTCACAATAATAATTATCTAGGTTTTTGAGGTAAGATGGAAAATAATCACTGGAAAAGAAAAGAAATCCATGAAATAAATAAACTCATAGATATAAGTGTGAAATCATGGAAAGAACAAAAAGAATCCATAAGAAAAAGAGAATGAAACTAAATGAAAGAATATACAATACATAATGCATAATATAAAGATCCATGTAAAATAGATATATAAAACTAAATTTGAAACATAATCAAATAATATAAGATATATAAAAGTGGACCATTAGTTCCATCCAAAATCATAGTGAAGAAAAAAGTGAAAGAACATGGTATGTTCATAAATACTAATAAATTTTCCCACAAACACTATCCATGACATTTGAAATATCTCTATGGAGATGGATCCTAATGGCAACTAGGGTTTCATCAATCCTCATGAAAAGTTATGCAAAGAACTCTCTTTGAAATCCTCAATAGAAAATGTAGGTGTAACTGAAGGATCATGATCATGACGTATCTCATGTAAATAGTACTCAAGGAGGGGAATAGGTGACTAAATAACAATGGTATTTGTGGGATGATAAGGAGTCACCATTGGTGGAGAAGGAGCCATAGGTGCGGAAGAAGGTGTCATTGGAGAATAAGGGGGAGCCTTCTTGCATGGTAAACCTATATAAGGAGGAATAATTGGTGTAGGTATCATCATAAGGTGATCATGAAGGTGTTATTTTAGAATATGTTAATGGTTACTATGATGGGTATCTCATTAGTTCAATAGATAATATACCTCCCCATATTTAGGGATATACTCAAGTAATAACTTGGAAGGAGGTATATCCTTGTGTTTGGGCTGAGCAAGGTTGGGATGTAAAGTGTAAATATATTTACAAAGCTTTTGAAATTGGGTGGAAGAATGATTATATGTCCCATGGAAGCAATAAATATGCTTATAAGTATACTTTGGGGGATAATAATGGAAAGGGTAGAAGTAGAAAAGGATGGATGATATAACTATGTCTCTAGTCCAATGACCAAAAAATTTATGGATATCATAATAAGGTTGATCAAACCATTGGATAGGCATGGGATAAAGACATACAAAAGGAAGAAGGCCATCACCAAGGGAAAGAAAGGTTGAAGCAGAAACTAGCCTAGTCTCATTTAAAGGCAAAGAATGATCATAAATTAGATGAGTCTCAACTAAAGATAGAGTAGGAGTAGGAACTATGATAGGCTCATCTAAAGGTGAGGCTATATACATGGAAGGATTTAGATCAGTAGGTAAGATATGTGGGGGAAGAAAACTAGAAGGATATTGGTAACTAAAAAAATGGTAAGGAATGATAATGGCATGATTCTAAGATGCTCTATTTAAACTAGAGGTTTACCATGCAATCACTCCATCTCTACCCTACAAAAAATATGAAGAATAATAGAATTGGGAACTATGAAGGAAGGAATGCAAAAAGATGAACTAAAAGAGAAATATGATATCAAAGAACTTCAACATCTCTATCCTATAAAAGTCCACCTAAAAATGGGTCATCTAAAGTATTACCATCATCATAGTTTGATGTATGTAGGTTGATGATACATGTAGGTATGATCTTTTTGTCATAATTTCCATGATGAATAAAATTTCTAGTTAAGATTATTACCATATTTGTATCAGCGATAGGAGGTTTATGGGATTAAGGATTTAGAGAGGGTGGAAACTAAGTGATGATATGAGGGGATAGATTATAAGTTTTCCTATTGAGGCTTATCTCATATGGATCCTAAGTTTTGTGCTTCATGGGATTTAAAATCTATGTCATATGCTTGTTGGAATTTGTGAATGAGTGATTCATGATAAAAATTTAGGCCAATAAGTAAATCCATAGCTATATTACATAATTATCTAAAAGTCTCATGAGAGTGACCCCAACTTGCATGAATCTAGCAAAATTTGTTCAAATCATACTATGATTTCATTGGATGAGTAGGGTCAAGATATCATGGTAGAGTCCTTGGAAGACACTTTTTAATATTGTCTAATGATAATGTTTTTTTAACATCAATTTGGTTTGTTTGATGTTTTTTGGAGGGGGAACATTCTGCATAGTGTTTTTGGGAGTAATGGATTGAAGTTTGTGAATAGTGTCATAGGTATCAGTAACACCATAATCGGTAGCATGATGGTTTCTATTTTTCAAGATCATGTGAGTGCTTATTGGATATCACATGAGAAAATATTGGTTCTTAGCTTTGTCTAGGGATTCTTCCAAAGTTCTTGGAGAGAGAGAGTCCTAACTTGATATTGTAACTTAGGGTAGAGAACATAAGTGAATAGGTGGAAAAGGTTACAATGCTCCATATTATGCTCACATTTGTTAGACAATTTCTTCCATAATTTGATGAACTCTTTTCTCATTTTAGTTTCAATTTGTTTACAATTTATAAAGTACGCTAAGTTATTCTCGGAAGGATCACTAGTTTGAAATTCTTGGACTAATGAGTTAATGAAATATTCCAAGCTAGTGATATAATGGGGTTTTAATTGATTTTACCAATCTAACACATCTCTTGAGAGTGTTTTAGATAATATTTTGGTAGTATCAAAGGTATTAAGTTTGACCCAATATTTATAAAGATTACTAAATATTTTTAAATGCAATGTGGGATAGGTAGAACCATTATAACTGATTGTAGGTATGATACCTCCTATGTCAATATTATCAATTTGAGGTATAAGAGGTTTATTTTTGAGATGTTTGATCATTTTATTAATGAGGGGTGGTTGAGGAATAAGATTACCATGGGAATACGTAATGGGGGTGGGTACATTTAGATTTTTCACTCCCCATGAAACATATTAGGGTTTATTTTAATGGTTTTGCATTTGTATCATTTGATTTACATTACTGGTTTGAAAAAAAATGTATTTAATTGAGTGTTTTTCAATATATTTGGTGAGTTAGGGAAGTATTTTAAATATTGATAACAACATGTGAAGTATTGATTTTAATATTAATGGCTTGAGTTTCACTATGAATAGTAGCATGCACCACACTAGTGGAATGAGAAGTAGTGGTAGAAAAAGAAGCACTAGTATCATGATTAGCATGGGAAAAAAAATATGCACTAGTGGAATGGTTAACATTGGAAGAAAATGAAGAACTAGTAACATGATTATCATTGGTAAAAAAGATGCACTAGTGGCATGATTAAGGAAGAGGGTCTTTGGAAAAGACCCACTAGAGGTTGAACCTACCATGTTAGTGGAGATACTTGGCATGGAGGTTAAATAAGTTATAGAAGAATATGTCATTGTGTGTGAAGGAGAGAAAAGAGAAGGAAAATGTTGAGAATCAAAGAAAGTGTCTCCCCTAAATCTATGAGAAAATGTAGGGGAGGGTGAAAAAGGTATTCTACTTGAGGACCTATCATAAGATTATAAATATTTTAAGGATCATTTATTCTATGTTAAGGAAAATAATTAATTAAGAATATAATTTCAAGTGTGTACTCGAATTCATCCTCATCTACTAAGGAGAACAAGGGATTATGAAATAAGGATGAATGAGGATTCCCATAATTGGTAGTGTGAGTGGCAATGTGTAAGCCACCAACTATTTATTGGGAAACCTATTACGATTGGTAAGAATCATCATGTTTTTCAAATTTAAATTTTTATTATCCTCCAATAGGAAATTCATGATGAGAAAAATAGGTTAACAATTTGAAAAAAAGATAAACAAATAAATAGGATACATAAACAAATAGGTTGACAATGCTCTATAAAATAGGGAACATAATGGAGAACAAGAGGACACAGTCATGTAGGTCAACTATGTACATATTGACAATAAATAGAGTAGGAAATAATATGACATGGTTAGATAGGTTAATTATGTCCTACTAGAAATGAGACTAAATAGGAAACAAGAGTACCCAATCAGATAGGTTGACTGTGTACTACTAGATGGGAAATAGAGGAAGAAATAAGAGGACACAATTGGATAGTTTAATAGTGTATGAATAGATAAGAAATTGAATAAGAAACATGAGGACATAGTTAGATAGGTCAACTATATACTACTATATGGTAAATTAAACAAGAAGATAAGGATACACAATCGAACTGAGCGACTATGTACTAAAGGAAAACAAGATATCTAGTTTGTAAGAGACTGTGTGGACAAGGATGACAATGTTATGATAATAGTGAAATGTTTTACAAGATACAAACTAGGAAATTAAAATGAAACATAAGCAATTGGATTAATGTGATTGATCCAATTTGAACACATAACATAAACCTTATGTCAATGATGGCTAATGTAAGTTGTACAATACAATGATGAAAGAGAAATCAATAATTGAAAGTAAATTATAATTAATGGTTCATTCCTAAGTGTTTCTAAATTAAAATAAAGTTTGAAATAAATGTGATGGGAAGTTGGATGTAAGAAGGAACTAGAAAACAATCTATGGATAGTTTTAGGAAGTTTATTCTAAAATACATTTGTATTTGTGATGGTAATAGTTTGGTATTGAGGCCTACCCCATCACTTCACAATCTTGCAACAGTAAGGGTTTTAGGTTCTTTGGAAATATATACCATCAAATACATGTTTATACTTGGATATAAAACCAAGTTGGATCCCTCCTTATTGATAAAATCCAAGTAGGATGCCTTGGGAAGACAAATGTTTATTGTTTTTTAGTGTAAAGTGATTTGGAAGTGTGTGAAAAATATAAAAATAGTGCAACTAAGTTGTTAATTTAAAAAATCACCTAATTAGCCTATGTTTTTTACTTTAATCATGTAAGAAAATAAAATGTAAAGTGAACTAATTATTATAAAAAATAGGTCAATTCATTTATTGAATAGTACAGAGTCAATTTAGGCAACATTGTATGCAAATAATATAGAACATAGTTGATAGGTTTGATTCTATTATACATAAGTAAGATATTGAAGAACATAGTCAAATAGGTTGACTATGTATTCTAAATATAAAATATGCTATATAATTGTGTCTAACTTGTCAACCTAGTTTATTGTAGGGTTATAATTTTATAGACTATAAAATTATGTAAAATAGTATTGGAAATAAATAACTAAAATGATAGCGAGAGTAAGAATGAACCTTTGTGGGCTTGCATATGTTTAGATTATAAAATGTTTATTCTATGATACTCAATTATTGATTTAAATATTATACTAATAGAGTCAACTTGCTCAATTGAGTTTTTATAACCTATGTGCTGAAAATAAGTTGCTAGACCTATGTGTTGAAAATAAGAATTATAGAAAGAGTTGACTGGTTCAAATATGTATTCAAATCTATAACTAAAGAAAAAAAAATATAATTAATCAATCAAGTAACCTGTATTTGGATAAGACCTTCATAGATAGAACATAGTAATTTTGGGGTGACTATGTGTTAAACCTATGCACATACTATTAAAACTATATTGATATGTTAGATAAAGTACTACACAAAAATAAATATTTAATATGATGCTAAAATTAATTCATGAAAGAAAACCTACAAGGGTTTTATTTACATCAAGCTCACCAAAATGTATATAAATGGAAATGCAACTGACCTATTAATCAATCATAGCTCAGAGAAGATAAATCTTACTTACACTTCTTTTTTTTGATACATTAGATATTTGGGGTCATGACCAAGATGGATATACTATACCTTTTAATGTCTTTCTTACCAAAATAATATCACTGGATAATATTCCAAACCCTCTAGTCAAGAAACACCATACAGTAACCCTAACTAGGTCCTATGTTTTCATATTCACTAAATAAATGCAATGTAAAGTAAAATCTAATATAGTTCTTACCAAATCCTGTGGCACAAAGTGGTGGTAATAAACATAAAAATTAAACATGCATAGAAGATGTATACTCAATTCAGTGTATAGGAAAACCTAATGCATGGGTGATAATTTCAAATTAAAATCTATCTACTCCTACAAAGAAGGAAGAAAGTTAGGAATACTTATTTTGAAGATGAACCTAATGAGCCTCGATCTCTCCCTTAGACAAGGTGATTTGCAAGAGATTGTTATGATGTGTAATAATAACAAATATAAGTTATATCTAGGAAACACAACTTCTTTATGCATCTAAAATACTTCTCTAAAGAAAGTATTGAAACCCTAATCTATGATCCTCAAGTAGAATGGTGGATAAGTAGATGAAAAATATAATATTATTATTATTATCTTCTCTTTTAAAATTATGGAAATGGATGTGTATATATAGATGAATCTACCCCTAAACCTTTATGAAAGTTTATCTAACAAGGTGAGCCTAATTTGACCCTATGTCTTTATTTGATAAAAATAAGTTAGGTCCCAATCTAGGTCAGCTAGAGCTAAACTATACATGCAATGTGATTTTAAAAGTTTCAATACAGGGTTGGCCCACGTTGATGGTGTATTATAAACTATCAAAAAATGTTTTATTCTTAGTAAGGGATAAGTAAGGTAGTGAATTACTTAGACATGTATGCAAGAGAGGAGACAAGGCTTAGGGAAGTACATAATATAAGGTTACATAGATAACAATAGTGGTAAATGGGACAAAAATCCTACAAAGAACCAATTGTCTACCACCTCTTTCCTAGTGTAAACTTTAAGGTGTGAACTCAAAGAGATTGAGTCTTAGTGGGTTCCTAAAAGAGAAAAAACATCAGTAATTGATAAAGTTTGAAAATATTATGTGTATACAATTTACATTCTCAACTCCTATAATGGTTTTTTATCACTCACATCTTCACCTTCATAATTTTTTGGCATCTCCTTTTCCACTAACTCAATAAACCTATGAACTTCCTCTTTATTCTTATTCATAGTTTATCTTTCTTTGATTAATTACCTTCTTACGTCCTCAACCTCACTATATATCATCATACTTCTCTTAATAACTTTTGTGTTTAGTTTTACTAATTCTAATATGTACACCTTTGTATTCATCCTTATTTGATCAACAAAATTGAATCCTTCCTCTTATTCATTGGATTCTACATCTTTCACATTTTCTTGAACCATTGTCCTTACTAACATTTCAAATTCCATTTTTTGTGTATGAATATAAAATTTGTCTTTAAATTTTTATGTGCATTATAAAACCCAATTTTATGTCTAATAGTCCACTAAGACATTATTTAATAAGAAATATTGATTATTGGACCTCTGTCCATTAATAAATGTGTAATTGGATGCCAAGAGTGTCTCTTGAGTTAACCTATCCTTAGGCTATCCATATACCTATACTTGAGCATTAGACTTAAATTTCCAATCATTTAATAGACCACAATAACCTATAACCAATCATAACATAGTCCCAAAAGTATTTTCCTAGATCCCAACCCAACTTGCTTAGTATTTTGCTAAGTGGGCATTAGTGCCACATTTAGGACACTACAATGACATAGTGCTAGTGTCCCAAACTAGGCTCTACTTTTCTTAAACCCATCTTTTCCCAATAGATAGTTTTTCAAATGTATTCCCCTCTTAAGGTCATCCTAATCTCATTTTTATCGACACAAATAATAGAACCTTATAAATACAAGTTTAATCCACCTATATTCACTAAATAGAAAATAATTGCAAAATATATTCAAACCAAAGACAAATTTGTGAAAAATCAAGGTATTTGATCCCTATTATTCCCTAATTTTTATATACTACCATCTAAAACAACCTTAAGTCTAGTTTTCAATTATTTAAAATCTCAAGCACATTCAAGCAATCCAAAGCCACTCTCATTCTAGTATTCACTTACACATACATCAAGCACGAGGCTGGAGAACTACATTAGACTTGATCCCTCTTTAGAGTATTCATATGTAGAAATATCTCTACACAATTGGGTGTTGAGGATGTCCAGTCCATCTTACTAACACACACAAAACTATTGATGATGCCATGTTTTCAAGGATATCTAGTTTTTACATCAAATAAAGTAGTTTAGGTACAACATAGAGCTACAAGTTTCAGTCATGTAGGAACAGGACCTACAGACATAGGTGCAAGTTCTCCCAAAAAATAGGAATAGTCCCATAAAGGGGACATTAGTGCCATATTGAGGAAACTACACATGGATTACATTATTGTCCAAACTAGCCACTATTGTCTAGTGAACACATGAATACTAGAATCTTGTTGATGATAGAGACTACTACCCATATCTCAAGTTTCATAACTAAGATCATCCACGATAGTTAATTTTAATTTAAGTCTCCATTTATCCATATTGATTTCTATTTATAAAAATTTGAAGTAAGTAAAAATCACTAAAAATGGTACTTAATTATTTCATATTTATTTAACTAATTTAGACATCTTAGCCCCTTAACCCAATACAAGAATTACACTTGTAAAAACCCTAAAAAGTGAAAGCATTTAGTGAATTTGTCTTACTTCAAATATTGCATCAAACCCTAACTTACATTCATCCAAATTTTGTAAAATAAATTTAGGGTTGAATAATTTTGATTTTTTAATTTTATTCAAATAACCAAGATATTTAAATCAATTTTAAATTAGGGTTTCAAATTATTTTACATCTAATTTAAATTATTGTAAAGAAACCCTATCTTCCAAAACCCTAACCCCAAATGTTCTTAAGGTTTGTATTTTTTTCTTATTTTCATTTGCTAACATTAATTATTTATAATTAATATACTATATTTTAGTAGCTCCATTTCAATTCATTTGTTATATTCCATCTAGAAAGTCTATTTATCTTCCCCTAAGAATAAGCTCTACACTAGGTGGTAATCCTATAGAACATGTTTAGGTTCTAGCTATCTAAACCTATAATAAGGACAAGGAACCTATTACAACTCTGGATATGAATCTTTCACACCCTGATTATGTTGAATTTAATGATAATGCATTTGAGGATGAATAATATAACCACGACCAAGATCAGGTCCAAATTGAGGATCAAGATACACTACCTGCACTTAATGACAGTTATATAGTTATGAACTGATGAGGTATTACACAAATTCAAAGATAGAATTTAAAACAAACCCATGATCATGCATATATTTTATAAGCCATATTATAAATCAAGAATAAGAAAAATAATGTTCAATATTCAACCCCTCTAGTTAATGATGTTACTCAACCAACTCAGATAACACAACCCAAGATTTGTATTCAACCATTAGTGACAATCACACCACTTATGGCTAGTTGTTCTCATCCATTATATATTAGGTTCTTTTTATAGAATCTAAGGTGTTACATCTTGAATAGGGAGTAGTTAAGCCATCACTGCCTTAGATTTTAAAATTTTCTTGGATACACCTTTGGCACATCACATTATGGAAACTCATTTTCCATCTAGTTTTGTAGCACCCAAGTTTACATTATATGATGACAAGGGTGATCAAGAGCATCACCTCAGAGCCTTTCATGCAACATGCTTAGACTATGTGTCTAATGATTGGATTCTTATGAAGATATCTCCACGCGTTCTCAAGGATTATGAACTATAATGGTTCTATGATTTTTCAAACCAATCTATTAAAATAGTTTATCCCTTAGATGATATGTTCGTAGCACACTTCTCTATAAAAATCGGTGATAAGATATCATATGCATAATTGAAATAGATAAAACAAAATTTAAATGAGCCCATAGTCAACTACATCTTATGATATAAAATAATACTATCAAAATTGACTAGCACTATAATAGACAAAGAACCTCAAGATACATTTAAATAGAGTCTATTACCAACACTTTGTATGTAATCAAAATTGCATGATGTGAATGAATTAATCCTAGATTGGATAAGATAGATCACACCTATACTTTTGATTGGGGATACACTTGTTAAGTGGGATCATGATGAATATGAGGATTTGCTAAACCTGATTAGGGGATCACATGTATCACTTGTCATAATGCATCATGCTAGAAAGGGTTCCAAATCCTACAGTCTAACACAATTTTACAATAACCCTAAAAGAGTCCTATAATTTGATGTTCATTTATGTAATAAACAAGAAAGTAAACTATTCTATTAACAAGAAAAATAAACTAATCTAGTGCGCACCAAAGTTTGTGGCACAAATTGGGGGTTAGAATAAAATAAATATATAATAACTAAACATGCATAAGAGGCATATACTCACTTTAATGTATATAGAATCCTAATACATGGAAGAAAAGAATACATACTACATTATATATCTACTCTTATAAAGGAGAAATAAAGTTAGGAATACTTACCTTTGAAGATGAACCTATCGAGTCTCAATCTCTCCCTTGGCAAAGCTAATTCATAAGATATTGTTGTGGCTTGTAAATATAACCAAGATAAATCTACTCTAGACTACATGAGATACCTAAGCACCCAAAAGACTTCTCAACAAGATAAGATTAGAGATCTAAAGAAAATATTGAACCCTAAAGCTTTATTCCTCAAGTAGAATGGTCAATAAGTAGGTGTTTATTCACACTTATTTTCTTAATTCTTCTATCTCTTTTGACTCTTATGAAATGGTGGTAAATGACCTTGTATATATAGTAGTAACTTGCCTAAAAACTTTTGGACATGTCAGCTATGCTAGGTTGACCTAGTCGACCTAGCACATTTTTGGGATAACCCACTAGGTATATGTTAGGTTAGTTAGGAGGATAAGAAACCAAAAGAGATAAAGTGTCTCCAAAACACACTAGGTCAACCAGGTTGACCTAGTTTGTTGAGCAGGAAGCTCAAAAATCCATATGGTTGACCTAGTTTGTTGAACAAGAATAAGGGAGATAAAGCAAGAAAAAGAGGGATAAATAATGGAAAATGATTAGGAAATAGATAAATAAGCCTGAGGTTCAAGGTTTTAGGAGATAAGAGTGTGGATGGCAAGTGTAAAAAGGAACAACAATATTATGAAGCATCGATGTTCTGACCACCCCTTTCCTTGTGCACCCCTTATGACATGCACTAGAGATATCGAGACTCGATAGATTCCTACAAATAGGAAGTGTCATTAATTAATAAAATTTTGAAAATATTATGCATATATGTATTCCCAAATTTAATCTCATCATGTTTCATGTAAGTGCAATATAGGATGGTGCTTTGGAAGAAAACATGATAACACATAGTGTTAATGCTATATGCATGAAAAGTAAAATGAACCTACCTCCCCATGGCATGTTCCCCATTCTTCAAGACCTATTATAGAGCCGTAGGTCTACTATGAAGATTGGGTACTTGAGAACTTAGTTAGAACCATAAAGTTTTTTGAATTCCCCTATTCTAATCTACTAGTCTACCGCACCCCAAATGACTTAATCTTTATGTGAAGCTGACTATGGAGTTTGAGATTTGATTGGAGATAGGAGATGTGCTTATAATCACATATTTTGGTGTGAATTTGACTTTTGAGATTTGTATGTTGCCTTTTAGATATCATTTCCTTTTATTTAAAATGATTTGGATTTTAACTGTTTCGATGGATTTTTCTATTCCTCTTCCTTATGGATTTATAAAACCAAACATGGATGCTAAGATGACTTTCATTTGAAAATTTGGGACAAGGTTTCTAAGAGAGAGAACATCAAAGAGCATGGGGTCTAAGAGTCTCATAAATCTAAGTGATATCTTAAATTTGACCTTATTTTATCTAATGTAGAGATGAGAGAAAGGGGGAAATCAAGAGGAATGACACATGGAATAATTTAAATTGCTTAAAATTGTAAAAAATGTGATAAAGGGGAAAAAAGGGATAGAATGACAACAAAGGTGTGATTCCTTATCATAATAATGAGGGAAATGGAGAAAAACATGCTAACATAGATTGTTATGAAAATTCCATCTAGCTAAAGAATCAAAAGCTAAAGTTTAAGAACAAGGATCAAGAACAAGAAAAGAATGGTAATTTTATGAGGGTCAGGTCATATCCATAGTATTACAAATCAACTCATAAAAGAGAAATCCATGAGGGTGCTTATAAGAAAAATAAAATCAAAAGTGAGGGAGCCTTTGTACAAATAACCTCACAAATAAAAACCCAAAGGATGCCAAAACATCATTAGTAAGAAGAAACATGATAAAAATAATGTTAATTTTGTGAGGGTTGTTGGGTCTTATCCATAGTATTATGAAGAAACTCAAAAAAGAGAAACCCATGAGGGTGTCAAAAGAGAAATGTTAAAATAGAAAGAAGACTATGGTACATCAAGAGGTAAATGCTAAAGAAAGAGATAAATTGATCATAAATCTACTAATGCAAAGAATGACATAAAAAAACAAAAATGGAAGAGAAAGATAAGGACAAAAAATGAAAACAAATGCCAAATGTGATGTGTAATAAAACCAAAGAATTTAAAGGAAAACATGATTCTTAGGAAAGTGAAATTAAGAGAAAAATGCACCAAAAAAAAAAAATGGGACAAAAAGAATAAGTAATATCTAAGCTAACATCTATATCAAAGATGATCATGTGAAATATAAGCCTATAAGTCTCAAAATGTTTCTTGAAGGTGGATGTGTTTGTTATTATGAATTTTAGAATAAGAGTGGGAATTGTAAGATTACCCAATGGGTAAGTGGGTATAGGGATGGGCATCACAAGATGCCCCAACATGTGAGTTGGAATGAGGTGATGTTTAAAAATTAGAATGATTTGCATTAGATTGATAGGTGAATTTGGAAATAGGTAAATGTGTTGGTTTTTTATATTTTAAGGAGGTTGAATGTGACATATGATGTGTAGGAGAGGTATGAATGGATAAATGAGGTAAAGGAGGATCATGTATGATATGCTTTGGAGTAGGCATTTGAACTAGGTATTCTTTTAGTTCATGTGGCCTAAGAGGTTGAATTTCAATGGATGTCAAAACATGTTTAAATTTTTTCATTTTATTTATCCTTTCCTTATTGGTGTAGGAATAAGGATCAATTGTTGATAGAAAAAAAATTGTAGATTAGTTTTGTTCATTAGGTAGTTGATGTTGATGTGATTATTGTTCTTGAGATTGATTTTGAGAAGCTTGAAGATAGTCTTGATAACATTGTTTTGTGAGAGTATCAAGATTTAAATGTGGACCAAGTAAGGAAGAAACAAGAAATAAATGAAGATAATGACAAGACTAATGAGAGTAATATATAGTAGCATGACACCAACAAAAATTATCTAGATTGGACCATTTTGGATGAGGTTTTGAAGGATCAAAGTTCATGGGTTTAGATGGTGGAAATTTTATCATAAGTTATTCTAGACTCAAGGGAGGGTGGGTTGGGTTAAAATTGGTTAAATTTGATGCTTCATGTTAAGTTTGGAAAGACTTGGATGAATTAATGGTGTGAGAAGAAGATTGGAAAGATACTTTAGTAGTTGTTGAGGTGTTTCAAATTGAGCCATAAAAAAGTCATCTTTTTTCTTGGTCTAAGACTTCTAAAGTTTTTGGTGAAAAAAAATGAACTTAGTATAAAAGATAATATTTAAGAGCAGTGACAAATAGTTTTATAAGAGTGTCATCAATCATGTTTCAGTCCACTTCATGAGAAAAAGACTTACATCACTTGATGAAAGTATGAGCTGATCACTATGATATTGCTTGGCATTGATGAAATAACTAGGGTAAGTTTTAGGAAGGTCACAATGTTGGAATTCCTTCACTAGAGCATTGACTAAATCTTATACTTGTGAGATTGAATGTCTAGGAAGTTGGTTGTACCATTCAAGTGCATCACCAACATAGGTTTTGGTTAATATCTTGGTGGTAAAAAAGGTGTTAGTTTGGACCCATTCCTTATAGAGATTACCAAAATACTTAAGAAAGACAGTAGGATCCTTAGTCCTATTATATGTGATAGTTGGAGAAATGTTTCCAATATCTATGGATGCAATGAATGGGGCTAAAGGCTCATTTTAAATATGTTGAAGCATTTTTTTATTTATTTGAGGTTGAGGGATGACATTCCCATTGGAATAGCTAAAAGGAGGAAGGAAAAAAAATTTATTTGGTTGAGGAATGACGATTTGAGATGGTTGACTAACCATGTTGCATAAGTGTTGTTTCATGTTCATCATTTGAGATTGATTGGTTGTTTGCATGATGTTCATTTGTTATATGACTTGTGCAAGAAGTTGAGTTTTATCAATATGTGGGTTTGAAGGTGGGTTATGGTGTTGATAGGAAGAGTATTTTTAGTATTGGTGTAAGGAAGATTCTTTGTAGGTTAAGGATTCCCAACATTGGTGTTAATTATCTTAAGTGTGGTGGAAGAAGAAAGAAGCTTAGTCAAGCCACCATTCTTGTGAGTGTAGACAATATTATCATCAAGGTTTTTTAATATTTAGGAATCATATAGATTATTAATTTAAGTGGTATTATGTGATGAATTATTCCCAACATTGGTATGGGGAAGAGAATTATGATGTAGAATCTCAACTACATTACATTATGTAGTGAGTGGTTTAGGATTAGGCAAAGGGAAAGGAAGAAATTGGATAGTTTCATTGGAGGTAATGAAATAAGTAAGGTTTTTATCCAAGTCCTTGATTATGAAATGTTTTTTACTAAGGGAAGGCTCAAAATATGTCATCATGATGAAACAAGACTAAATAACCACACAATGAGAATAAGAAGTGGCAGAAAATAATACTAGGTCCACTTGGTCGACCTAGCATAGAAATAGGGATGGTAAAATTATACAAGATTGAGAAATTATATCCATTATAGTGTACATAGATTAGAAATCAACTAGGTTAATGTAGTACAAGTGCACAAGGGATAAAAAATATACTAGCTCGATAAGGTTGACCTAGTACAATAGATAGGTCTGATTTCTTATTTTGTCTATATCTTTAGTTCTAATTATACATTTTACAAACCATAACATTAATTATATTCATGATTATTTAGGGAAGATGATAAAATTTATATCAATTTATGAAATAACATAGAATTAGGTTGACCAATTTGACCTAGTTGACTTCTCCAAAGCAGTTTTAAAGACTACAAACTATGAAAGGAAAGTATAGAAACAAAAAGTTATAGAGAATTAGAAACTAAAATGAGTGGTTCAAAGATGGAAATGAATAATATTATTGATCAATAACCTTGTAAAAATTTGGAAAACCCTACAAATTGGGTTGAGTTGTTTAATCAAGCTATACAAGAACTACTGAAAAAGTGTTGAAAATGAACTAGGTCAACCTGGTTGACCTAGTAGGTTGAACTGGAAGTCTAAAAATGTACTAGGTCAACCTAGTTGACCTGGGAGTCTAGAAACCTAAAAACCTATGCATAGAGATAAATATTTGGGTCAACAAAATCAATCTAGTAGGTCAAAATATATGATAAAAATGATGATAAAAAAATGAAATAAGTAAAAGAAAAAGTGAACAAATCCTGCAAGGGTTTGATTCACGTCAAGTTCACTAGAATGTATGCAATTATAATTTCATGATGTACACAAATTAATCTTGGATTAGTTAAAATAGAGAACACCTACACTTCTAATTGGGGATACACTTGCTAAGTGAGAGTATCACCTATATGAGGATCCGCTTGACCCGATTAGGGGATCACTTGTGTCACTTGTCACAACACATCATGCTAGGAAGTGTTATAAAGCCTACATTATAACACAGTGATACAACCCTAAAATATTCTTATTATTTGATGTTCACTTATGTAATAAAAAATAAATTAAAATATTCTAATAATAAGAAAAGTAAACCAGTTTAGTATGCACTAAAGCTTGTGGCACAATGTGGGGTTTAGAAAAAAAATAAACCAAAACTAAATAAAGAATTCATAGGATAAATATAATCACATCAATGTATATGGAATCCTAATACATGGAAGAGAAGAATACGTATTGTATTAGCTATCTACTCTTACAAAGGATAAATATCGATATGAATACTTACCTTTGAAGATGAACTTGTGGAGTCTCAATCTCTCTTTTGGCCAAGGTTATTTGCAAGTGATTATTGTGGCTTGTAAATATAAACAAGATAAATTAGATATAGGCTACATGACCTAAATAATCACCCAAAATAATTTTCCATAAGACAAGATTAGAGATCTAAAGAAAGTATTGAACCCTAAAGCTTTATTCCTCAAGAAGAATGGTTAATAAGTAGATGTTTGTTCACACTTCTTTGATTAATTCCTATATCTATTTTGACTCATATGAAATGGTGGTAAATGACCTTGTATATATAATAGTAACTTACCTAGAAACTTTTAGACATGTCAGCTATGCTAGTTTGAGTTGATCAACCTAGCACATTTTTGGGCTAACCCACTTGGTCTATGCTAGCTCAGACAGGAGGCTAAGAAACCAAAAGAGATAAAGTGTCCCCAAAAAACATTATTTCAGCCAAGTCAACCTAGTTTGTTGAGTAGTAATCCTAAAAATCCATATGGCTGACCTAGTTTTCTAAACAAAAATAAGGGAGATAAAGCAAGAAAAAGAGGGATAAATCATGGTAAATTATAGGAATTATTAGGAAAGAGGTAAATAAGCCTAGGGTTATAGGTTTTAAGAGATAAGAGTGTGGATGAAAAGTGTCAAAATTAATAACAATCTTATAAAGCACTGATGGTCTACCCTCCCCTTTCTCAATGCACATGTTAAGGCATGCACTTAGAGAGATTGAGACTCGATAGATTCTTATAAGATACAAAATGTCAGTAATCAATAAAAGTATGAAAATATTATGTGTATACAAAATAATAATTTCAAAATTTACTAGCACCATGATAAATATAGAACCTCAATATACATTTCAATAGAGTCTATTACCAACACTTCATGGAGTTATCTTATTCAATAAGTTTCCCACATTTACTCATATGTGCCACATAGTTAAGGAAATAGAGGTTAATCTCTTAGAAATGGGAAAAATCAAGTACACGAATGGATTAGATTAAATTATTAAGAGTAGCCAAAAACCTCCATACAATATCAAGGCCACAAAAAACAAAAGTGATTAAAAGGCCATAGTCAACACAACTTTAGAGCCTTCTCCTAGATTAGTATGAGTTATACAACAACTATTGGAATGCAATGTATGATCTTTCCTTCCCATTAAATAGGTTGATAGGACATGTCCTCTTCCAAAGATTTATGATTAAAATGCATTGTTTGAGTATCACAAGCTACTGAGCCACACGATAAACAAATTCATTAGCTTGAAACAAAAGATACAATATCTCATTGACCTTAACATTATTGATGTGGGCACACCCAAAAAGGTAAAAAAGTAATAGTAGATAAAAGTAAAGGCACTTAATATATTTTTATATCCTTTCCCAATATATAGCTAATGAGGTAGGGATCACATCAAGTGTTTACTATACATACAAAGCCCATCCACCACCATCTTATTATCACACCATTATAGAGGAGACACATCCCTTATATAACATCATTGGCATATATCATACTACAATGCCACCTACACCACTTATCACATTTTTAGATTAAGACATTAAATCACTCTTCATATAAGTATATATATACCACCATCCTATTCATAATGTTATGGTTGACAATGGATCAAGAGTAAGAATGTGCACCATGACTCTTTTATAGCACTCGAGATACATAGAGTGGGATATATTATCTATAGATATAGTAATTAGTGGTTCTAGTGGCCATGTTTAGAGCTCCATTGTGGAGATTGTGCTTCCACTATAGGTTGGACCAACACACATAGCCACTTGGTTTCTATTAGTATATAGTGTAGGTGTATTCAACATATTATTGGGTAGCCCATATGGTTATAGTAGCTTTGAGTCATCCCATATATAATATTCTAATTATTAAAGTATATACGTGATAACTAGGTGGTTAATATTGATGGTGTTCCATACAAGTATCCTTTTCCCATCCCATAGGTTGTTCCAACAAATATTCTAGTAACACTTATAACATTGACACCAGTTACAGTTCCAATTCCAATACTAGATATTGCATGGTTATCCATTACACTAGAGAGTATATAGATTATACATACATCACATTTTTTAATAGATCCCTCAAAGTAGTACATGTTTAATTTTATAGTGTCTACATGCATGCATACTCTCCATCAGAGACCAATACTAGAGAGACCATTGTATCATATATATGTCATAGATTATAGAGGACCTTCCTCTACTTAGTTTATTCTAAGATTATTTATATTAGGGTCTAGGGGTTCTCATCATAGGTCACCTATATCACCTATATATTCTACATCTACTATATGGGTCCTTAAGACCCATACAATTCATAGGGCATCAAAGTCAATGCCAAAACATCATAACATTACTACTCAAGTAGCTTGAAGTTCAAATTATACAACACACTAGATCATGGGCTCATAGTTTACCTTTCACACAATACACATGATAATAGTTACCTTATTTAACATAATTCATAGTGATGGTGAGTCTCCCATGAGACTCATTAGTTAGTATGGTTCCTACCCAATTTTACATACTTCCTTATCTCTCTCACTCCTTGTACATAGTTTATTTTATTTTTCTTTTATAATATCTTAGAATAAAAAAACATTAAAATAATATAATATGTCAAAATATAAAAACATGCAAATATTCAAAAAACACAAAATTTTGTGAATAATATGCATTATTATGTTTACATTTGTACTACTTGATAGATATTGCATATTGCTTGTTATCTTAGTATAGTCAAATTTATCATACACATATTCTTCATTTATTCTTATTTAGTGTTTATATATTATAGATAGGAATTTGGTCCACTAAATTGTTCTAGACTAGATATCATCTACCCATTGGGGGCATTTACACCAATCCAGGTTTATATATTGTTACATCTACCCACTTGGGGGCATCTCCTACACAGTTGTTATAAATAAGTTTTATCCTTACATAATAAAAATTCTATTTTATGCATTGATTGATCTTTATATTTATCATAGATCCTTGTTTCTCATATTTTTTACCAACTATCACTAGCTAAACTCGGTATATATACATCCTATAAACTACATAGATTTATACTACACAGTTATACATGCTTTCATTTCTAGTTCCTAGATTAGACTTGATTGTGTTCCTATGCATTTTATCTCTTTGAGGGAATTTAAATATGTTATTTCAATTATATCCTACTTTTTTATTTGTATTCCTTGGACATGTACCCATGTCTCTTGTGTGTTATTTTTCATGATTCTATATGTAGAAATTTGAACATGTCATTTTATGTGGATCTACATCAAATTGCTTATTGTTTGCATATGTAGACATTTGATCATGTCATTATATGTCTTCATTCTTAGATTTAGTGACATGTGCCCTTGTATTTTGGCCCCTTGGCCTTCCTTTTGTGTGCCTCATGTACTTGTATGTTTGCTTCCTTGTATGCTCCTACACCATGACACTTGTATTTGTTTGTTACACACACAGTAGTTTTCGATACCATAAGAGATATCATGCATCTACTTATATTACTTGGGATCCTTGATGTAAATCATGCCATATCCCCCTAGGTAATTAATTAGATTTACTATTATACATCGATTACATATATCTTGACACCGTTGTGCAATGCTAGATTATAACATGCATCTTACATTTCCGACTTATGCTCAGATACATTTACATTATGATGTTATGTTTTACATTAAATTGGAATATCATGGACATGATATGGATAAAACATTTTGAAAATTTACTTCTTTAAAGGGCAGTTATTACACAAGTTTCAAAACTAAAATCAAAAGAGGGGGAATTAATAGGGGTTTATCATAGAGATCATGCTCCTATTTTTGTTTTCAAAGATACATTTTAGCACATAGGATTAGTTTCATATATTAGACTCAATGTAGATATATAATAGAGTAGAGGATCATAATTCAATCTAGATTACATAGAAATTAGACTAGATAGACATTAGAACCTAGATTGGGAAATTATCACCATAGGGTATTACTAACCACTATAGGGAGCTACTATTTAGTAACCCTAGATTTAGGATAGTCTAGATCATTTAGACTAGTACACCATGTACATTATAGATTTCCATAGATACAATAATAGTTTGGAAATTATGTTTACATTTAGCTCAAATACATTCATTTCAACTTAGATTCATACTAGCTACTAAGATTTGGGGTATTCATGCATGACGTGATCACTCATACATTCAAATTAGTTACACATGTTTAACTATTATATACTTGATTCATATTAGGGGCATGTGTGGATCACAGTGGTTTTCATATACTCATATTTAGATAGGTTGATTGTTAGGATTGTGGAGCTAAAAGCTTCACTGATGCAAACAGGAGAGGAGGTTACTGAAGGTTGCTGAGTTGCAGAGAAGTTGGGGTCGGTCTGATCAGCTGACGTCAACAGGATAGCAAAGGGAAGCAACCGACGTCGGTCATATATCGGCCGACGTCGGTCACCTCCAGGCAGACAGGGATCGACGTCGGTCGCCTGTGTGGTTCGACTGCGAGCTAGTTATGGGCAGTTAGCTAACGAACCAAGTGTTTGCATGAAGAGATCTATTTTTAGACTGAGAGATGTGGATCTAATTATTGTAATTAGATGTCTAATTATTGTTTGATGAGATCTATATAATAGACTCATGGTTGTATTGGAAAAGTGGGCTAGTTTGAGTTGAGCAAAGTTTGCTCCTTCTGTGTGTGAGGTGAGCAAGTGGGTTCCTCCTAGTTCCATAGCAGTACCAGGTGTGTTGGTGCTGGTTTGGAGAGTCAGCTGGATTCTTCAGGAGTGTAGGATCTTGGTCACAGTTGCATGACCTATATAGGAGATCTACATGGTAAGTAAGATCGTTGATCTGCAGGTGTATGTGTGTGCAAGGTCGAGGTTCACAGGTGAGCAGAACTGTTGTTTGATTTGCAGGTGTGCAAGGTCATATAGACAGCAACACAACAGGGAGCAGTATCAGGCAGGATCTACTTGGAGTACAGGTGTGTACTCAGATAGAGCAAGAGAGGAAGGCAAGGGAGTTCCTTCCATAAGTATGGTCTGTTGAATTGCAGGTTGTTGCAGATTCATGGGAGATCTACTTGAAGTACTTTGAGTACTTGTGGAGCACGTGGAGTGCTTGTGGAGTGCGTGGAGCACTTGTGTTGTGCGTGGAGCACGGGAGGTGAACACCAACTCTGTATTTGAGTTGTGTGTTGGGACCTGTGAGAGGGAGAGCTTTGGGGAGAAGAATTACTATTCACTTGAGGTGTGGGAAACCTCTGTAAGGTGTTGGAGAAGAAGTGGCATCTTCTTTATTGTATTCTTTTCTGTATAAAGTGTTAATACAAGTTTTGTATTGTCTCTCATATGCTTTGTTATTCTAAATTCTAGTTACTTGGTGATTCTGGTTATTTCCGCATATTATAGTTGCTTGAAGTTTGGTAATTAATTGTATGCTTCCGGTGTTCCGCCATCCCTGACAAGTGGTATCAGAGCCTTGGTTGTAGGTTCTTGATCTTGATACCAACAAGTGGTATCAGAGCTAAGGTTGCAGGAAGCAGGGTTGTGTTTGGTTACAGGGCACTCTCAGGGGTTTCTGATTGAGTGGGAGTAGAGCAACGACAGATGAAAGTAAGCTAAGAATGGAGGAGTTGAAAAGCACAGATGGTTACTCATGATCTGATGGAAAGAAAGAGCAGGTAAAAGAACATTGTTGGTTGGTAGCAGATCAGCATGAAGAAACTGAAGATACAGATGTAGCAGGTGTTGTTGCACAGGATGTGTTTGCAGGTTTCTTGGATAAAGTTGAATCTTGGATAAAAGATTCGGTTGCCTCTTTCCATGTAGCCCCAGGTAGAGGAGCTGGTAAGCCTTGCCAAAGAATTGGCAAAGGGGAAGTGAAGCTAAAATTGTAGGCGGCCAACACACAGGTGTTGATGAAGGTCATGCAGGTCCCAAGTTTGGAGATATGGCTAATTTCTTCAGAAAGATTGGGTGATGAGAGATGCACAAGAACTCTCACAGCGGTAGCACTTGAATTAGCTGGTGCTAAGAAAACAGGTATTCTTTATCTACTTGTTTATATTACTGATTCTTCTTTTGTTGCGGAGACGTGGCTTCGTAGGCTTGGTCACATGAGCAGGAAGGAGATGCATGTTCTTAAGTGGAAGACAAATATATTTGATAGGCTTAAGAACTGGAAAGCCTTGGTGTTCTTGGAGGAGATGGCAGACAGAGTTCAGTGGATGAGGCTGGATACATCTGAGCAGAGCAGTTTGGACATGTGTTTTGATCCAAAGGAGCTCACGGGTAAAAAGTCATCACTCACAGGCGAACACAGACACCGGCGTCGGTCAGGAGGAACCGGCGTCGAACAGACAGGTGCCGATGTCGGTCATGTGCAGACCGAAGCCGGCAGTGTCAGGTAGGGTAAGACTGACGTTGGTCATGGGACTGACGTCGGCAGTATGTAAGACCGATGTCAGTCAGGAGGACCGACATTGGCAGTAGGGACACCGCAGGGTTGGTAGTCAGGACAGACGCATGGAACTGACGTCGGTCAGATGCAGACTATGGAGTGACCGAGGTCGGTCACTGTAACGAATTTTGGGTGGACAGCGTGCTGTCAAGGAGTCTCAAACACCCATACGAAGGACTAAAGGCGTAAATAGGCCCTCAAATTCGTTGTTCCTCTTCTTTATACTCGTTGTTGATTGTAGAGCAGGAAGGATCCAGGAAACAGGTGGGAGCTAGGCAGGTATATGATGCAGAACCAGACGGGAGTTTTGGTAGGTTTGCCAGCTGGATGAAAGCATAGAGACGAATGGATGCCTTAGTAGAAGAATAGAGAGAATGGATACGTGAGATGGAAGACCAGGTATATGGTCTTGTGGCACTGCAGGACAGTGGTACTGGGTTTGACAGGTGGAGGACGAAGCATGGCTTCAGTCAGTGTCAGGTAACTACTGTGGTTTGTCTTACCAGGTGGATGATGAGTCATGACATCATTCTGTTGCTGTATGTGGATAGTATGCTAGCTAGCAGGGGTGTACATACAGGGTTTCACTGAGCTAGGGGTAAGATTAGTTCAGTGTCATGTCATGAGGAGTTTGGAGCAGCGAAATTCTTTGACATGGGAGGCATGGAGATCACAGGTTGATTTTGTCTCGAGTGGGAGCTGATGTGAATCAGGTGTTGGCAAGGTTCGAGATGCAGAGCCGGAGCACACTAAGGGCTGGACAGGTACAGTGTCTGAAATCACATGAGGTCTGGTATAGACCTGAGTATTCCCATGCAGTGGGAGCTGTCAGAGTTAGGAGCCAATTCGCGGAAGTGGGTTCTCAAGTTTTTTGAGAGGGACCGGCAGCAGGTGTTGCTATGCAGGGTCAAGACTTCACTATAGGTGTTGTAGGTTCGGATGTGGCAGGGTACTCGGATGACAGGTGGTACACCACGGGATGTGTGGTGGGTTGTCTTTAGGTGGGAGCTTGAAGAGGGATACAAACCAGGAAATAGATTAGACAGAGTACAGGTACAGGTACAGTGCAGCTATTTATCTCCAAGTGGGAGATTGTTAGGATTGTGGAGCTAAAAACTTTACTGATGCAAACAGGAGAGGAGGTTACTGAAGGTTGCTGAGTTGCAGAGAAGTTGGGGTCGGTCTGATCAGCTGACGTCGGCAGAATAGCAAAGGGAAGCAACCGACGTCGGTCATATATCGGCCGACATCGGTCACCTCCAGGCAGACAGGGACCGACGTCGGTCGCCTGTGTGGTTCGACTGCGAGCTAGTTACGGGTAGTTAGCTAACGAACCAAGTGTTTGCATGAAGAGATCTATTTTTAGACTGAGAGCTGTAGATCTAATTATTGTAATTAGATGTCTAATTATTGTTTGATGAGATCTATATAATAGACTCATGGTTGTATTGGAAAAGTGGGCTAGTTTGAGTTGAGCAAAGTTTGCTCCTTCTGTGTGTGAGGTGAGCAAGTGGGTTCCTCCTAGTTCCATAGCAGTACCAGGTGTGTTGGTGCTGGTTTGGAGAGTCAGCTGGATTCTTCAGGAGTGTAGGATCTTGGTCACAGTTGCATGGCCTATATAGGAGATCTACATGGTAAGTAAGATCGTTGATCTGCAGGTGTATGTGTGTGCAAGGTCGAGGTTCACAGGTGAGTAGAACCGTTGTTTGATTTGCAGGTGTGCAAGGTCATATAGACAGCAACACAACAGGGAGCAGTATTAGGCAGGATCTACTTGGAGTACAGGTGTGTACTCGGATAGAGCAAGAGAGGAAGGCAAGGGAGTTCCTTCCATAAGTATGGTCTGTTGAATTGCAGGTTGTTGCAGATTCATGGGAGATCTACTTGAAGTACTTTGAGTACTTGTGGAGCACGTGGAGTGCTTGTGGAGTGCATGGAGCACTTGTGTTGTGCGTGGAGCATGGGAGGTGAACACCAACTCTGTATTTGAGTTGTGTGTTGGGACCTGTGAGAGGGAGAGCTTTGGGGAGAAGAATTACTATTCACTTGAGGTGTGGGAAACCTCTGTAAGGTGGTGGAGAAGAAGTGGCATCTTCTTTATTGTATTCTTTTCTGTATAAGGTGTTAATACAAGTTGTGTATTGTCTCTCATATGCTGTGTTATTCTGAATTCTAGTTACTTGGTGATTCTGGTTATTTTCGCATATTATAGTTGCTTGAAGTTTGGTAATCAATTGTATGCTTCCGGTGTTTCGCATCCCTGACAAACTCCATGTCATTCTCTAAGATATATACAGTTGTTATCACATTCTAAAACACCAGCATATTCATGCCTTACTCCATCTACAGTGGTTGGCATTCATGAGTGGCCTAGAGCCACCTAATATACATTAGTGGTCATGGATATCATTACACATTTATATTTACTTAGTTAGATACTTTTATTGGTTTGTATATAGATGCTCTACTTCATATGGGGACACTGATGGAGTCATGTCCTACTTGATTTCTTGAGCCACCTATATGAGAGGGTTCAACACATGTACAATATTATCCACTCTATTCATAGAGATCATTATTTACCAAGTAGGGGTGATAAATGATGGATTCAAAACCATATTGAGTTCTTGATCTACCCATATGAGGATTGAGTAAACCATCATCTTAGTTTTAACTATTCATCACTATACACATTCACACATATAGGTTGTCACCAAGTTCATTTATTGGATATCATACACAATGATGTGTATTTATACCCTTATTCTATCTTCACTTAGTTTTTACCTAATTACTTTATTTCAACATAGTCTTTTGCTTTTGATCATCAATTAAGTAAGGATAATTTTTGCATGTTTCATTTCATGTTATTGTCTTGGATCATGTTATGCATATGTAGACCTAGATTCAAATATTCAAACTTAGCTACAAGGGCTTAAATTCTAAGGGAAGTCTAGGTATGCTTCATTTTCCTTTATACTACTCATTTCACTTTGCTACATTACTAGCATAAAGTGGGGGAACAGGGCAGTGGGGGTGGAATATAATCACCTAAAAGTGGTAATTGGATGTTAAGAGTGTCACTCAGGTTAACCTATCCATAGGCTATCCATATAAATATAATTGAGCATTAGACTTACATTTATAGTCATTCAGAAGGCCACGATCATTTACATCTAGTCATAACATAGCGATAGAACTATTTTCCTAGATCCCAACCCAACTTGTTTAGTAGTCTACTAAGTGGACATTAGTGTCATATTTGGGGCACTATAGCTACATGACACTAGTGTCCCAAACTATCCACTACTATCCTTATCCCTATCTCTTTCTAATGTATATTTTTTCAAATGTGTGCCCCTCCTAAGGTCAACCTAGGCTCATTTTCTTATCTGTACAAGTAATAAAGCCCTATAAATACAAGTATAATCCACCTCTATTCACTAGGTGGAAAATATATGTAAAAGCTATTAAAAACAAAGATAAAGTTATGTAAAATCAAGGTATTTGATCACTATTCTACCCTACTTTCTACATTCTACAATCTATAACAACCCTAAGTCTAGTTTTCAAGCATTTCTAATATAAAGCACATTCAAAGCATCCAAGGCCACTCTTATTATAGAATTCACTTGCAAATAAATCAAAAATTAGGTGGTAGAACTACATCATTCTTCATCCCTCCTTAGAATATTGGTATTTAGACAACTCTCTACATAACGAGGTGTTAAGAATGTATATTCCATCCTATTAACACACAAAAAATTATAGCTAATACCATAATTTCAAGGAAATTAAGGTTTGTACATAAAATCAAGTTTTTTAATTATAACAGAAAGCTAAAATCTTTGGTCATGTAGGAATAGGACTTACAGACATAGACACAGGTGTTCCTAGAAAATAGGAACAATCCTACAAAGGTGACATTAGTACCACATTGAAGGCTATACACATAGATGGTGTTACTATACAAATTGGGCACTATTATTTGATGAACAAATGATTACCATAATCATATTGATAACACAGACTATTACCCAAATCTTAAATTTTAGAACCTAGATCATCCGTGATAGTAAATTTTTAGATAAGTCTCTATTTATCCATATTTGTTGATATTTATATAAAGTCAAACAAGGTAAAAATCATAATAAATTAGTATTAATTATTGTATATTTATTTAACTGATTTAGATGTCTCAACCCCTTAACCAAACATAGTCCTTACCCTTGTAAAAACCCTAAAAGGTTAAATCATATTCAAACTACTCTTAATGTGTATTATACAATTCATTTTTTAATCTCACCCTACACATTTCTCCCATAAATCTTCTAGATTATTCTTCTCTATTCTTTTGTTGGGCCTTTTCTCTTGGCTTGATATTTAATCCTTTTCCTATTTTTTGAGTTCCCACTCCTATCCATGACATATATTATACATTTATATATTTCTATGTATTTTTAAAAACATCCCATTCAAAAAAAATACTTGTAATTATGGGTTTTGAACATTTATTGGAATTCTTTTGAATGAAACACATTAAATAATTGGACTTGTTGCACTAGGAGATTTTGGGATAATATTATATGTAACTTAATATTTTTCTCTATGTCCTCTTATGCTTCCTTGTGTATAATGTCTATTAGTCATTCATCCCTTGGTTTATTGAGCTAAAACCATTTTTATAGTCTTCATTCTTATAGCGATATACACCCAAGCTCCTCCTTGTTTAGGAATTAGAGATTGAATAAAATCCATTTTGGATGTTCTATATAAAATCCTTGTAGTCCTTCCTCATACACATAATTGGGGTTGCTTATTTTATCTTATCCATATAAATATGAGGAACTCACATCAAGTTATGTAACCTTATCCTTTCATTTTCCAAACATATATTATTCCTAATATAATTTTATATTTACTTCTCCTTTCTTTATTTGTGTAACAGCTTCATCAACCACCAACAACCTTTTCACCAATTTAACATTTGCTAGTTTTAATAAAACTTTACCTTTCCTTATTGATCATCTCAACACAAGTTTAATTTTATAAATATATCCATATGCATTTACAAATAATGGTGGTTTTATCTCCAAAATTTTAGTATAATAATCTTCAACCTCTAATGCTTCACTTTTCCCTTAAGGCTTGTGCCTTCTACTCATCTCTTTTCTTAGTGCATCAATCACCAAAATGTATACATCTAGCATTATTATATCCTTTGTTCTATTTAATGTGTGTTTTAGATGTTGCATGTTCACCACATATGCAAAACTTTACAATTTATTTAAGTTTAAAATTATCCCCATAAAACTTATTTGGGAATAGTGTGCCATCACATAAAATATTACAAAATCATGATACGTCTATAACATCTTTACTCATATCTAAAACTCTTCTTTGGATACCCCATGCACATGATTGTACAATATTCTCATCTTTTGATGCATATGCTCTAATTTTTGGGAGGCATTGAAATATGAGTGGACTCTAACAAATTTGAAATGCTCGTTGGGTGGGAAAAAACTAAACTAGAAGTTTGATGAACTATAAGTGATAGATCTACTAGATGTGGGCTATTATTGGAAAGGTGATGAACTAGAAGGTTATTTGTGATGGATTGGTGGAGATTTTATAGTGATTTTTATGTTTTTATGTGATAAGAGATGATTCATGTTGAGTCTTTCATTGTCAAAGATGCAACAATTTTAATAATTCTAAGTAAATGGATCTAATAGATTTGATTTATTCTTGGTAGTTTGATAAACTGGTGGGTCATTGGTAATGAATTTGTGGAGCTTTTCTAGTGATTTGGATATTTTTATGTAACTAAAGGTGATTCATACAAGTATTTAATTTTTTGATCTTACACAAATCTTAGTGGTTAGATTTAGGACTAGATACATACCATTGAGCTAAATGTCTTAAATCTCATGAATATTTTTTTAAAGCCTTTCTAGGTAGGAAAAATAGATCAAACTCTTAGCATACCTCAGGTGGAACTGTTAAGGTTGTTTTTAAACCCACAAACAAACTCTTCACTTTTTAATAGTTGAGCAACTTTTTCAAGATGACTGCATATGTCTTACCCTATGGGATTGTGATTTACACCTTTTGATGGATACTAGTTACCCCTCATATGGGAAGAGATCAAGATACTAGTTATATTTTGGGTGTCTATGAATATATTGAAAATATCACTAGTTATAAAATCCCCATGATAACTCTTTACTTACCATGTGCAAAAGTTTTCAATGTTTAGTTTCTATGCAGTGGGTTTGTGTTTTTTTGGTGCTATATGGTTGTTTCATGGCCCTTAGGCAACAATGTGGAGGTGAGGAATATTTATGTTGCACTAAAATTTATGATTCAAGCTACTACTAGTCTACTAAGGAATCATGTCAATTCCTTTAACTAGATCTTCCCTTCATTTCAAATTTGTTCCAATCTGGTTTATATAGGTGAAACCTATCTTTAGCTAACAGGTTGTTGAATCTTTACTAAAGTACCACCAGAAAGGACATTTTGATAATACTCTTGCTATCTTATGGGATTATAAGGGTGGTCAAACCCTTGTTAGGTTATTTTATATTATTTAAGGAATTTTCTTTTGGAATCTTAGTAGAATTTTAGAATGGTAACTGGTTTGTTGTATTTAGTCTACTAGTTTACAATTTTCTCTTTCTTGTACTTATTTTCTCTTAAAAGTCTGTTTTGTAATATTCCTCTATTAAGGTTAAGGGATACTTCAAAATCCTATTATGCTTCCTCTTTACTCCTCCTCTTATGTTATTTTGGGTGTTTGATGTGTACTCTTTTTAGGTTCTATTTAGTTGCACTATTATGTTCTATTGTATAAGTTGTGGGATCTAATCTTAAAAAACCATATTTATTTGGTTTTAAAGGTTGTGGTGCCTATTTTTAAAAATCTCAATTTTTTCTTATATGTTACAATCTATTATATAAGTGTGGTACCTAATCTTAAAAAACCCCTCTTTTATCCATTGTAAAGGTTGTGGGACCTACTATCAAAACCCTCACTTGTTTATGGGACCTCTAGAAATCACTCACCTTTTACCCTTAGAAAAGAAAAAAATTATCATATTCCTTTTATATGGATTATTCATTTGATTTCTATAATAATGTGTTTCATATTTCTCCATGTGTTATCATATCAAATAAGTATAATAAACCAATACCTACCTTTTAGAATCTTAATCTCTCCAATCATCAATAGAATCATAATCATGCCCCATTTAAAATCATCTCCCATTTAGTATGTGTCCTCATGTTCCATCACTATTTCCTCATAAATTTACTTTAAATAGTTATACATAGTTATTTTTGACACTATTCTATATGTCAAGTATGCAACTTCCTTTTTATCATACCCCATTTCCCTATGGAGACTATCTTGGATCTAATAATTTAGGAAATTAATTTCGTTAAATTTTTTGGTATGTTCTATACTACTATCAATTTTCTTCCTTTATTTATACCTATCAAATTTTCTACCCTGTTAATCTCATAATTCTTCTTTGATTCCCCATGCATATCTACTCCATATTTAAGGTCTACAATTTTCTAATCCATGTGGTCAAGATCTTAAATAGTCATCCTACTATTTTAAATATTACCTCAAGGGTTTTCATAAACAAATATTTACTCAAATATTATAAATTCTCAAAATATGGTAGCTCATTTATTTCTAAAATTCACATAGGTGTCAAGTATCCCCTTCCAATATTGCTTCCTATTTTCACACTAAATCAATGTCTAAAAATTTATGATACTCCTTATTTATATGGTTTAAGTCATAAATATTGAAAATACATAAACATGTCACTATAGTCTCTCCTTATAGTACCCTTATGGGTATGACATTATAGTTGTGAGAAAAAGGTTTATTAATGTCTTCCTCTTCTTCATTGAAGGTGTTTGTTTGTGTCTATGCATTTCTCTTTGCAAAAACTCTCCCTCGATTTTTGGTCTTAATTCAACAAATGCCCTTAGTAGTTATATTAACTTATTCACTTATATTTTACTCAGATTTTTAGTTACTCATTACTTCTCCTTTAACTCCTTACATAAAAATTGATCCTTTAATGACAAAACCCTTATCCTACCCACACAAATACACCCAAAATATTATCATTTATTAGTCATGACTCTTAACTTCTATGCATATTTCAACCTAATATGATATTTTATATCACCACCATGTCCCAAGTCTTTGGATTTTCCTTGGAAATTCTAATATGCCTAGCTTATCTCACAATGATAGAATTTTTCTCATTTGGCTCTTCTTCTCTTGCTTTGGATTTATTCAAACTTGAATTTACAAATGAAAATTTAAAATTCAACATTATCCTCTTATAACAATGTGTGTATTTATTTATTTAACCTATATTATTCATGTTAATTTATGAATTATCATCTCCCAAAGTGACATTATTAACTTCTTCCATCTTTTCTCTACTATACATTTCTGGGTCATCGACACAGTTTCATCTATGTAAACTATTATTGTGAATTTAATATTAAAATCATGATTTGACACAATACACACATATATAGGCACCTATTTTTTTAATCATACACTTTATAAATAGTAAACTTGGCACACTTTGACATATTAGGACAATTTATCCACATTTTATTCTTGTGCACATTTTCCATCTACCCACCTATTGTCTTGCCCAACTCTTTGGTACGCACACAATCAAGATCAATGTATTTTATACTAGAACATTATATAATCCTAAGTAGATATTATTTATATATCATATCATTAAATTTCACTTTTAGGATAAAACTAGTAATATCTAGATAGTTGTAGTTACCTTAAGTGTCTACCTTTTTTTGAAGTGTTCAAGAACACTAAACACTTATTTTTAAAATGGTAAGTATCCATTAGGTTAACCTAGACATATTTTGTGGGTAATTCATAACAAGAAATAAAAAAATATTTGGTTAAAAGTAGAAATCAATCCTAAGTTTATACTCAAATGGTAACATCTTTGGAAAGTAACAAACTTGAAAAATACATTAGCACTGTATTGAGACATTATCACAAAACCATACACTCTAAAAACTCCTCAAAATAATAACCATAGAGATAAGTATAAATAAAAATGAAATTCAAAGTTACATGGTGTTAAGTGTCAAAATTCAAACATTGCATTACATTATAGATAGATCTTGATGTTGCATATACACACACTTATATGGGGTAACTATGTGTTTTGAAACACTTTTAGATAATTATAATGTAGGAAATGCTTATTCACTTAGTGAGGAGTAGTCTGAGTGATTAAACCCAAATATATAATCCATTTTTCAAGTCATCTTTTGGTTAAAATTATGATTAGGGTTTCAAATGAAGGATAATGAAAAAGAGACCAAAAATTAGTAACAAAAATAAGATCATCCACAGGTGGAATCTTTATACACATAATATTTTCAAACAACCCATCGAGTCTCAATATCTTTGAGTGCATGCCTTAAAGGGTGCACCAAGAAAGGGGTGGGTAGACCATTGATGCTTCATATTATTATTGTCCCTTATAATACCACTTTGTATCTACACAACATTATACTATGAACTTACCTAAGCATTAACACCTCTCTTACACCTTCCTAAGCCTAAAACCCTTTTTTATATTTTACATTACACTCTCAGCCTAGGTTGACCCTATATTCAAACTGGTAAAATCACAGTATGGGTCTAGATCAAACCTAGCTGACCTATATCAAGATCCAACTTGATTTTATCAATTAATGATATAAATTCAAGTGGGTTAACCCTATCGACTAAAATTTTAGAAGGGTTTAGGGTTAGATTTACACACACACACACACACACACACACACACACACACACACACACACACACACACACACACACACACACACACACAAACACACACACACACACACACACACACACACACACACACACACACACACACACACACACACACACACACACACACACACACACACACACACACACACACACACACACACACACACACACACACACACACACATCTATTTTAATCATTTAGAGAGAAGATAAGAAGAATAATAATATATTGTATATATGCTTATCCACCATTCTACTTGACGATTATAGCTTAGGGTTTCAATACTTTCTCTGTAAATACAAGTTTTGTTTTGTCGAGAAGTATTTTGGATGCATAGAGAAGCTATGTAGCCTGAATCTAACTTATCCTTGTTATCCTTAGATACGAAAACAACCTATTTTAAATCACCTTGACCCAAGTAGAGATTGAGGTTCAGTGGATTCATCTTCAAAGGTAAGTATTCCTAACTCTATTCCACCTTTATAAGAGTAGATAGATTTGAATTTGTACTTATATATCATGCATTAGGGTTTTACCTATACATAACTTAATTTTTATTTTTATTACCCCCACTTTATGCCATAATATTTGGAAATAACTAGATTATATTTTACTTTAATTTGAATATAGTTTGTGAATATGAAAACATAGGACCTAGCTAGGGATATTGCATAGTGTTGCTTAACTAAATAATTTAGAACCCTCTCTAATGATGTTATTAAGGTAATATATCCCCTAGTTGGCTCTATTGGATCTATCTTGGTCATGAATTTTAATATATAATATGTGAATAATCAGAAGTGTAAGTAGGAATTATCTTCTCTGAGCTAGGATTGATTAATAAATCAGTTACATTTCCCTTTGTATACATTATGGTGAGCCTAATGTCAAACTAACCCTTATAGGTTTTATTTCATGATTTCATTTTAGCATCATATTATATATTTATATTAGTACTAAATCAATCTTATTGGTATAGTTATAATTATTTGTGTACAAGTTTAACACATAGTCACCCCAAAATGACTCCATTCTATTTTTGCAGGTCTTCTCCAAATATAGGTGACTAGATCTATTAGCTCAACACAATATTATTTATCAATTATATATTTGTATACATAGTCAAACTAGTTGAATATATTCATAATTATCGCTTTTTAGTAGACAAGTTTGTAAACATAGTTGATGTAGTTGACTCTATTTATAACTTCTTTTAGCACACAAGTTCTATAAACTTTATTGAGCTAGTCAACTCTATTAAAAACTTTAAATCAACAATTGATCATCATAACATGAAATTTTTAAATACAATAATCTTAAAACTCACCAAGGTTAATTCTTACCTTCTCTATCATTTTGGTTTTCATTCACAATACTAATTTTTACAAGTTTCTATTCTATAAAATTATAAGCCTACATCAAACTGGGTCGACTCACTCAACATAGTCATGTATCATGTTTTATATCTAGGAGACATAGTAAACTTGTTCAAATATATTCTTATAGATCATGATTTAGTAGAAAATTAGTGAGCTATTCAACTCTATTCTATAGTATTTACATACAGTCTAACCTGAACTAATTTTGTACTCTTTACAATCAAGGAATCCACCTCTTTTTTTCTAGTAATTAATTCACTTTCATTTCAATAGCTTGCATGCTTAAAGTAAAAAACATATATTAATTAGGTTGTTTTTAAATTTACTTCTTTAGTCACACTATTTTTCTCTTTTACACACACTTATAAATCAATTTACATGAAAAATCATTAAACATGTGTCTTCTTAAGGCCTACCTACTTGGATTTCATCACCAAGGAGGAAGTTGACTTAGTTTTATGGCTAAGTATAAACACGTGGTTGATGGTATATATTTTAAAATTACCTAACACAAATATCATTTAAATATTATGAATTCATGGGGTGGGTCCCAATACCAAGCTAGTACCATCAAAAATACATATCCCTTTCAACATAAACTTCCTGAAACCATATTTAGATTGATTTTTAGTTCCTTAATATAGCCAAGTTCCCATCACATTGATTTCAACCTTTATTATAGCTTAATAACACTTAATAATTACCAATTAGTTATCAATTACTTTCAAGTTATGGCTTTCTCTTTGATCATTATATTTTTAATTTCAAAACTTGTATTAGCTAGTATTGGTGCAAAGTTTTTGCTATTTGTTTAAATTAGATTAATTTCATTGATCTAATTTATTGTGTGATTAATTTAATTTTGTTATGTATTATCTTGAAAAATATTTATTTATTTTTAGAACACTATCATCCCTATCAACATAGTCTCTTACAGACTAATCATCATAACTATTTTTAGTACATAGTTGACCTATCCAACTATGTCCTCTTATATCTTATCTAATTCCATATATAGGTAGTACATAGTCAAATTGTCTGACTCTATCCTCTTATTTAATACTCTATTTATTTTTCAAAACTACACAATTTACATACATGATTGTGTTCTCTTATTCTCTATTTTGGTCCCTTTTTTTATAGAACATTGTTGACCTATTTGATTCTATATCTTATTTCCTAATTTTTATTTCCATACACTCTTTCACCCTTCTTTATTACCATGAATTTAATATTTTAGGATAATATAGAGTTAAATATAAGAAAACATGAGTATTCTTACCCATCCTAATAGGTTTTCCAAGAAACAACTTGTAGCTTCCACTTTAGGTGGAAGTAATGTTCACATTGCCACTCACACTACCAATTATGGGACTCCTCCTCATTCATCCTCAAGTAATAATCCTTTGGTATCCTTATAATATGAGCATGAATTAGATTACAAACCTAAAATTCTCTTATTTATTAATGAATTTCCTTAACATAGAGGAAAGAACCCTTCAACCATTTATAATCTTATGATAGCTCCTCAAGTAGAATAACCTCTTTCACCCTACCCTACCTTCTCTCCAAATTTTGGGGTAAAAAATTTATTTTAGTCTCAACCTTTTCATTCTCTTATGTCTCCTTCACACAACATTACATCTTCTTCTAAGACTTCTTCAAACTCCATGCCAATTATTTCCAATGACATGGTAGGTTCAACCTTTAGTGGGCCTTTTATAAAGACCCTCATCCTTAATCATGCCACTTGTGAATATTTTTCTACCAATTCTAATCATTCTACTAGTGCTTCATTTTATTCCAAATCTAACCATGAAAATAGTGTATATTTTCCTTCCAATGGTAATCATGCTACTAGTGCCTCTTTTTCTACCAATGATTCTCATGCCATTATTGTGTTGCATGTTAATACTCATATTTCAACTCAAGCCACTAATACCAATACCAATGATTAACATGATATTAAAACTAGTAAAAATTATACAAAAACTAATAAAATTTTATTACAAACACTCAATCAAATGCATACTTTTCAAACAAATATCAAAAATCAAATGATGAAGATGCAAAACCATCTTACTAATCTTCAAACCAAACCTAACTAGTTTCATGGGGATCTCAAAATATACATTCCCCCTCCCCTCTTAGGGATTATAATTGTAACCTTATTACTCAAACACCCATCATTAATAAAATTATCAAACATCTCCAAAATTAATCTCTTTAACCTCAAATTTCTAGTATTGACATAGGAGGTATCACACCTACCATCAGTTATAATAGGTCTGCCAATTCCAAATTGCACTTAAAAACATTTGGTAATATATATAAATATTTTTTCAAACTTAACACCTTTGATGCTACCAATTTATTAGCTAAAACACTCTCAAAAGATGATTTAGATTAGTACAATCAACTAAAACCCCATTCTATCACTATATTGGAAGATTTGGTTAACTCCCTAGTACAAGAATTTCAAACTAGTGATTTCCTTGAGAATAAATTAGTTTACTTCATAAAATATAAATAATTTGAGAATGAAATGGAAAAATATTTCATCAAACATTGGAAGAAATTATCTAATAAATGTGAGTAGAATGTGGTGGATGATGACCTTTTTCATCCATTCACTAATCTTCTCTCCCCCAATTTGCAATATAGGGTTGGGATTCTCTCTCCAAAAACTTTGGAGGAAACCTTTAACCATTCTAAGTGACAATATTTTCTCATGCATTAATTTGAACCATTTCAACCTACTATAGGCACTCACATAATCATTAAAAACAAAAATCATCATGCTATCAATGATGGTGTTATCAATACTTATGACACTATTCACAGCATTCAAGCTATCACTCATAATAAAAATATGGAGCATGTTCATATTATAACAAAACTCTTAATCCTATATATTATCAAATAAATAACATCAATGTCTACAAACCATTATCCTTATCCAAGTTTCAAAAAAATCTTCCAAGTCATCTACCATGATATCTTAACCCTACTCATCCAATGAAAATATGGTATGACCCAAATAAATTTTGTTGCTTTCATGTAAGTTAGTTCCACTCTCATGAGACTTGTAGTCAATTTCATAATATATATATGGATTTCCTTCTTTTCCAAAAATTTTATCATGAATCACTCATTCGTAAGTGCCAATAAGCATATGACATGAATTTTAAAGCCCAAGAAATATAAAATAAAAATCAAGATTTAAACTAAGCTAATGATCATATTTATATATATAAATATCCTCTTCTCAATCATAAATATAATAATGAAAATCATATTCCTTCCATGAATAATATTGAAAGACTTATAGACATCAATACTAATGAATAAAATGTGGTAAATATTACTAACATATGAAGGGTAGTTATTTTTATCAATTATAATGCAACACAGATGCACCAAGCCTCTAAAACATTATGTTTCATTCAAAACTCTTCCCCATATCATTTCATGGAGTTTTGGAAAGAGGAACTTATCCTTTCTAATAACTACCTTCAATATCTCAACTAGATACTACTTCTCATACTATCTCTACTCTTCTTCTAACATCTACACATATAGACAACATTCCCTAACTTTCTAATAGTACTTATTTAACCCAATAACAAGAAATAACTCAAACAACCATGATACCACATAAAACCAATGAAGCTAGTTTTCCTCAAATTAAACCAACTCCATCTTACCAACATAAGTTTGATTGTTCTTCCATCCATCCTTCCCATGAGCTCCTACAACATTATGTGCCTATATCTATCAATCCCCCCAGTTATTATGAATGAGACCCCATTACATAAAATTCAAATCTCCCATATCAAATAGCTTTACTATAATTAATGATAACTTCCCCCATCATTGAAACTATCTATTGCAATTTCTATTTGAAATGACCATCTGTCATCCTCCTCTAGTAGGATGCAAAGCTATTGTTGATTAATTTGACCAAAAGTTAAATTTTTTCAACCACCTATATGGTTAAACTTAATATATGGGTATAATATGGGTTAAATGTGTACCATTTTCCACATGAGGTCATTTAATGTTTCTTTATCCTTGATGATATTCATTTTAGTCCTTAGTGTCAATTTATGTCATATAAGGTCATTTTGAGTCATTTATGGGATGAGTAAAATTTACATAGGAGTATAAATGTTTTAAAGGAATATTAAATTTCACCCATGTCATAATATTTCAAAGGATTTATTGTAAAACTAAAAAAATGTAGGTGCAATGTCAGAATAAGAATATTAGTGCTAGTTTTATGTGGTTTTGGGAAGTTGTATGGCTTGTGCAGTAGTTTTGGAACATGTGGATGTTTAAAAAACATCCCTTCAGGTCCCTTTAAATCACTTACATTCTTTTAAAACCTTAAAAATCTTTAAAATGGAGAAAACAATCCTATTTCTTCTATCACTCTATTTTGCATGTAAAAATGGTCAACCAGTTTTAGTCTGGTATAAATAATAGGAGGTGAGTTGGATTAAGTGGATTATATGGATGATAAAACTAATTATATACTTAAAATACATGGAAAGAGTAATATTATTAGTTTCTTGTGATTTATGAACCATTACAAAGAAGATATACTCCTCTTTTTTACCTGTACATCCCCATGGCCTTCAATTTTATCATCTATCTAGAATGATTTTTGTAAACCAATGATTATACATGATCCTAACAAGTATAAAAATACCTATCAAAAGGATTTAAAATTATTTTAATGTGTGGTTTTAATGAGTAAGTCATAATGATCTCATTATTACTATCAAGGATTCCATTGAAAATTTGCAGACAATGTTTTTAGTCTTACAATGCTTACCTTCATGTTGTGGCTTCAAAAGAAATATGGAATGTTGTTTCCATTATCACATAGAATGGTGGTCATTTATACTTAATTAAAGTATATATAAAGAGTGTTACTTATAGGATATAATTCCTAACATATTACATACATTCAGTTTCCCTTGTGACTATCATCAATAATCAAATGGAGCCAGGCCTAAGTAGTCATGTTCATGAAATAAGGATGCTTCAAGATGGTGAGGATTTTAAGGTGGAAACATTGAGTTTAATAATATTTTAAATAATAAAAACTATTTTTTATAACCAATACAACACTTATAGTCTTATACCATATCTTCACCTATAGGTTTCTTATAGTAGCACCTACAAGTAGCCCCAATAAGGGACTAAGTAGATTTGAATAAAGGTGTTGGAACTTGTTTGAAACATTATTGAGGTCTAAGAGCATTATGAAAATAATTGAGGAAGTGGTAAATCCATAACTCCATAATCCAGACTTGAGAACCATGTCTACAAGTTGTAAAGTTACTTTTGGAGACATATTACCTTAATTTATTTCAATCATGGTTTTATCTATATTTAATGCCATCTCATGGTAGAGTATCTTGAGGTCTTGTTAGTATAAGTTATTTTAATCATGTATCCCAAGAATAGATCAAATGACTTGATAAATAAATTGATTTTTTTTTCATGATAAGGATTGTGTAAATATGTTTCCAACTCAAGTAAAGTCTAATTGTAGACTTTCAGTGTCATCTATAGTACTTTTGAAGCCCAAGTGATCCTATAATGCAACAATGATATGATGGTCGCATACCCTCAAGACAAGGTGAATCCATTTAAATGATAAATAATTCAAATAGAACAAATATTAATTAATGTATATGAGGCAAAATGTTTTGATACATGTGAGAACATAGAGGGTACCTTTTTTTCTCAAAATGGTACCTATAGTTTGACCATATACTCACAATATACTGGAATAGGTAGTTTGGATGTTGGCATGACCTATGGGTAGATATTAAAAATAAAAATTGTATAATTACCTTAATTAATTCAATAAATTCATATGCATGTAACATAGTGCTAAAACATATACCTCCACCTATAAGAAATCTTCAATCTCTAACCAAATAGTCACCTATAGTCTACTACAGTAGATAGACTAGGCCTAGTTAAACAGAGAGTGCATGATTAAAAGGTTAGAATGAGTGTATGAGGTTGAATATTATTGATAATATCTCCATATTTTTGAAATAAACCTTATATAATTCTCATAATAAATAAATAAGGTAATGTGAAGATGAATAAACAAGTCCAACCCTGCATATATAATTCCCTGCATAGTCAGTTCTTATACAAGTCTATTTTGAAGTTTATGGAGTTTTAAGACTCTATAAAGGTTATATATACTTTATATTTGAGGTAAATTTTCCTAAATACCTATTCTATTCCTCCATATATTTACTTTAGAAAAGAAAAAAGGGGATATTCCCTCTATTTTGTCTCAAATATAAGGCACTCCCAGTCAAGACTACCCTACATGTTTGGGATGAAGATGGAAAGAGAGTGTGATAGGAAGAATTGGAACATTTTATAATTTTGTATATATTTTTTATAATAATTTAAAAATTTGTATAAGAATCTATAAGAAAAATTGACATTTAGAGGAGGTTTTAGGTGGTCAAGTACAGTCAGGCCTCTTAGGCCTAAAACTAGACCTAAGCCCTACAGGGGCCTAGTTTCATTTATATAACCATGTGAACTCTTAAATTAATTGTATGAACTTTAGGGGAGATTATAATATGAATTTTATCCATTATTTTGCAGAGGGAATCATAGAGGGGTCATTTTTGGCCTAAAATCACTTTAGGGGTACCTAGAATGCATTTTAAGGCTTGGTATGCCAACTTCAAATGCTCACACCTATAATTATGGACTACATGGTGGAATATATAGTTAGGGATGGTTTAAGGAGGTATTAAACTTATATTTTGTGTAATTTTTTTTTTTTGTAGTTGAATGTCTAGTTTTTGTGAACCATTGCTAAGAAGTAAAATAGTTTAAAACCCTCCTAAACCCTTATCTAAGACTTGATGAAATAAATATCACTTGGGATGTACTCAAAGTATTAATTTTGGATTTAAAAATATTTTAAACTTGTTTAATAATCTCTTGGGATACATGTCACCTAATTTATCTATACCCTACTTGTATAGGCAGGGTACAAAATAGAATTTTTTTCAAGTTTGTGATTGTTTTGAAGGTATATAAGAAAATGGATAGGTGAGATCCATTAGAGGGGATAAATTGGGACATATTATAACTCTCTATATTTATTTTTAACCACATATGGGAATGTAAAAAATTTTGTTGACTCATTCATCTCAGGCAATATTTGGTAAAGATTGAAGATAAAGAGTGACTACCTAGTGAGACGATGTGAAGTTGGTTTTTTTACATTTTTAAGGTCTAACTCATGGATTTGAAGGAAAATAGACTATATAAAAGTGTTATAACACCTATAACAGGTATTTTTTTGATAATTTTAATTCCACCTTGATGACAAATGTGAAGAATGAGGCCAATAGGGATAATGAATGATTATAGATGGTGAGTACAACTGTCCAAAAAATGGTTAGTAGTTAGGAATGTATCTAATGATTTTCATTGGATGTTTAAAAGACCCATAATATAGTGCACATGGGTCAATTATTCCTATTATATTTTTGATTAGTCAAGAGATTCCTCATTATGAAGGCAGTTGAAGACCTCTATGCCAGTTTTGGAGAGTTTTATGTTTCATATGGACATTTGTCTAAGGAGACCTTCCAGACCTATATTATACACTTAATTATTATAATATATAATTGGTTTTAATTCCTTGAAATGTGGAATTATGAACCTTGAGATGCATTCTTTCTCTCTTCTCACACATTCTATAAATGCAAGCCATTTTTTCTCTTGTAATCTATTCCACACCTAGGATGGTGAAGCCCTACTAGTTTGATGTTGTATTTTGACTTTGAAATAATACTTTTAATATAGTTTTTATCTCATAAAATTATTTTATAAGTATTTTAAATGATGTATAGTGAAGTGTCTATTGACATACATTTATCCTTGCCCTCTCTTTATCCTTTCATGTTTGGTGCAAGTACTTCTCACTCTAATAGGTCACATGAAGTTTAGATAGTATTTTTTACTACATTAAAGTGTAAAAGTATACTTGGTGTCTAAAATATGACATATGGTTAACTTATCTTGAGTATTTTCATGCATATCACCTCCATGTTTGAAATACTAATGTTAGAGCATTTAAGGATTTTGAGACTAGTGTTGTAGGTCATGTTTCATAGTCTAATGGTATGGTAGTAAAGTAGTTATCTTGTTGGTGTATCAACTATTTAGAGTAGTTTAATTTCATGTCTACTTATATCCCTTTTCATCTAATAAAATATCTAGTGTAGGTGATAATAATTCAAGGATTAATTTAGGGAGCTATCCCTTAAATCTAGAGGTCTACCTCTACCATAGGCAATCCACAGGCCTAGAGGTATTCCAATGTTTCCAAAATTTTAAATTAGGCTTGAAAAACCAAATATAGGGTGAAATATTTGTTTAAAATAGTTATGTCACACCTATTAGGATAATTTTCTTAAATACATCTTATCAAGGTGAATTTTGGTCTTGACAACATCATAGTTGTATATCGTGTTCTCCTCATTATTTGGTAACTCCATTCAAGGTAATATCTAGTTTTATAACATTTTATTATTATTTATTATTTTCATACTTCATGGTACTTACTAGGTCATCTAATAATATAGGTATCAATCCCATAACTCCACTCTTTCAACCTAAACTTCTTCTTGAAGTTCAACATAATTATCATACCTTGACCTTTGAAATATAAGTGGACTTTGAAAACAAAGAAGATCAAGAGAGTGAAGATGAACTTGAGGATAACATGGCTAAGTATCATGAATTCCCATCCTTTAACATTGAAAATCTCATCCATTCCAATTCATATGATGATATACCCTGTAATGCTACCAAAAGTGTTCCCACATTCAATAGTGAAGTTTTTGTCACTCCTAGTGAGCATATTAGGGATATCTCAAACCTCTAAAACTTTTATAATGTTATTGAGGTCAACATTGCCATCATAGGTCTTTCCACATCCCTTAGAGGGAAAATACTTGAATATTATAGGACATTGATCAGAGGGTGTATCACAACTTGGGATGATTTTAGAGATATATTGATATCAAGGTTTGAGGACAAAAGTGATCACACATCACTCATTCATCATCTAAATGTAATTCAAAGATCCCCCAAAGAGACTATACATGACTTAAATGAGAGATTCCAAAGGAATTGCCATAGGTTACCTCTTCCCATGAGACCACCTACAAGCTTTATATTTCTTACATATCTAAGGGATAGTGGTACTAACATAACCATAATGTTGTAGTCCATGGGTGGTTACACCTTACCTAAATAATATGACCTTGCCATTAGAGATAACAATGGCCTCATATAATATGGAAAGTTGCCTCTAAAAGTTTCTATGCCTCTTATACCAAACATGTCTGATGATACTCCAAGTGTTTCTTAAGTTCCTAATGTGAATAACAAGTATAGATCTACCCCTAAGAATGTATAAGATGTTATTGATAAAGATTCAAGTATCTAGGACTAAGAAGATAAGGTTAGGCATCTCAATATATAGTATGGTGTTAATCAAAACCACTTTCCATATCCTCAACAAGAAAATAGGTTCCCACTTCAGCAATATGGTCAAGTTATAGGTCAAGGTTAGCCTAACTTCAATTGTCATATAATCCAAATTCCACCTCTAACATAAGAGCCATGGTACAAGTTCATAGCAAATTAGTGTAAGGAAGGAAAATGGAGGTAAGGAAATTTGATGGATACAAATTAAGATGGACGAAAATCTCTAGTTTCCTAAGGAGGATTCATTCCGCAACTATTAGTAGAAGCTGAGAACCTCATGTAAGAAAATGAAGGATGGTATCCTCAAGGAGTAAGTTTGACTAATTTTCTAGTGGAAGACACCTTTTTTCTCAATAAAAATACTTTAATTTTAGATAATAAAAGGGAGAATAGGAAGGATTTAGGAGATGACCATGGTGTTCATACAAGTTCAAATAACCCTCTTACAAGGTAGTAAGGTGTGACTATAAGCATGGCAATCCCCACAACTTCTGCACCTATCTTAAATTAGAATGTTGGAAGGCTGAATCAAAGTGTTCCAGTCTCTAAATCTCAAATAACTTCTTTGACTTCAAGGACTAAAGAAAAGGTTAGGACTCCTACTTTGAATATTATTTCTTCTTTTAATAGTGTTAAGGAATCTATGTCTTTTTTGGAAATGCTTCACTTGCATGGTCAACAAGATCTCATTCAAGAGTAACTATCTCAAATCGACATCAGACCTCAACCATCAAGTCATGGTAATATTTCCCTCACCAATGATACTAATTACATTGTTGATCCCTATACTAAATCTAAAAATCCTCCACCCTTCTACCTTAGTCTTATTATGGGAAACAAACTTATTCATAACTGCATAGTGGAAAGTGGGGCTAGTAATTTAGTGATGCCCAAGGTTGCAATAGATAAATTGAGTCTCAAATATGAATAGTATAGTAAAGAAATGATTCAAATTTATGGGACACAAGATAAGTCACTAGGACATGTCAAGAGTTTGAAATTTTTCATTCATGGTTGTCCAAGTTTCCCTATCCTTCAAGACATAGTAGTGGTTGACTTGCCTACTCACTTTTTTATCTGCCTCTCAAAAGATTTCATAGCCAAGATAAGAGGTTACCTCTTAATTGATTGGTACTTCTTGGCATTCAAGGCAAGGTATTGAGCAAGGGTAGCCATTATAACTCAACCACTAGATAAATTTCATATTGAGCCCTATGTAGAAATAAGCTCTAATCTTAATTGCACAATCAATGATCAAGAGGATTTTTCTATGGATGATGGAGAATCTCCTAGCTTGAGGGCATATCTGATATATTCCTATATGAGTATGGTGTAGAGACATATGTACATGATCCATACACTTAATTTTATAAAATTGATCTTGGAATAGACATCATCATTGAGGGAGGATATGAAAAATTTGAGGTAAACAAGGATAGTTATTTTTCACAAGCTATTGAGGTTAATTACCTTATTCATTTACATGATGATGATGATATTATTCAAATTATGGTAGAGTAGGATAGTGAGAAAGACAATGCCATCATGCCTACACTTGATGGAGGAGTCCTTGAGGGTGATATTAATGAAGAGGAAGATGACCTATGGTAAAGGTTCTATGCCATAAGTCAAGATTTTGAGCATTTGAGTAAGTCTACTTCTCCTCCTAATAATTGTGTGTTTGATGATAAGGTTATTGATGAGCCTAACAATCATAAAGGAGAGTGCCCTGTTGGACATGAGATTTTATGTCTAGCTATTGTTAAAGAAGTTTCAATCATGAAGGAATCTAATGAAGCCAAAGTAGAATATTTTGTGCTTGAAGATTAGTCTAAACCTCAAGCTAAGGTAGAATCACTTTCAATACTAATGGATCAAAAGGAAGACAAACTTGATGGTCATATACATCAAGTGCATCATGATAGTGAAAAGATTATTGTTGAGGAAGATTTGATCACTCCTAAATTTTACTTTGAGGAGTGTCAATTAGAAATGGTAGAAGTCAAGAAGATTAAAATTTCAAATAAGATCCTTGGGTTGGGGGGGAATAGAACATACTTAAAGGCTCAACGTAGTACAAGTTTAGATAGTAGAAGACCTAAGGATGGTAAGTCTTTTGAGCATCCACATAATCAAGTGTTTGTTGATAATCATGCTTCACATAATGAATTTATTTCATGGAGTATCAAGTATGTAAGAGGTACTATATTTGACCCTAGTTGAATCATAGTAATTTTTTATTCACCTCAAATGTTTGAGGTCTTGTAAATACTAGGATAGGTGTGTTTTTCTTATGTTGTGTGTGTTTTCCCTAAGTGTTGTTAAGAATAAATGTATGTTTCTTTATTATGTTGTCTTGTGTGTTTTTTGGTGTGGTTTTAGAGGTAATTTAGTGTCCATACAATTTATATGTGACTCCATATCCTAATGGATAGGAGTAGGATATAGATATTTGGCATAGTTGGTTTGCCACCCCTATGAAATCACCAAAAATGTTGACTAATTTGAACACAAGTCAAATTAGGTCAACCCCCCATATATTAAAAATTTATATATGGGTTTATTAGGGGTAAAATGTGTACCATGGTCTACATGATGCCATTTAATGTGTCTTTAACCTTGATCATATTCATTTTTAGTCCTTAGTGTCATTTTATGTCATATAGGGTCATTTTGAGTCATTTATAAGACTAGTACGATTTTAATAGGATAAAATTTATAAAGGAATATTAAAATTTCCCCATGTTATAATATGTTATAAGAACTATCATGTAACTGAAAAAATGTAGGCATAACATCAATACAAGAAGATCAATGGTCAAAGTGGTAGTTTCATGTGGTTTTAGGTAGTTGTACAGCTTATAAAATATTTGTGACACATGTGGATATTTAAATAGTGTCCATTTATTCCACACTTGGTCACCCTTGACAATCTCAAAAATGGCAAAAATTATCCTATTTCTTCTATCACTTTCTTTTGCATGTAAAAATGCTCAACCAATTTTAGTCTGGTATGGAAAACAAGAGGTAAGTTATATCAAATGACTTTATTGGATGATAAAAATCCTTATTTACTTAAAATCCATGGAAAGAGTCAGAGGATTGGTTTCTTTCACTCTATGAACCATTGCTAAGAAGGTATGCTCCTTTTTTCTACTTACATATCCCCATGGCCTTCAATTTTCTCCTCTATCTAGAATAATTTTTTCAAACTAGTGGTTATAAATGATCTTAAAGAGTATGAAAATCCATATCAAAATGTTTTCAACATATTTACACATGTCGTGTGGAGGAGGAAGGCATAAACATCTCATTCTTTCTAGTAGGGACTCAATTGACAATCTACAGACAATGTTTTTAGTCTTACAAATCTTACCTTCCTATAGTGGCTTAAAAAAATATGGAATGTTGTTTTTATTCTCACATATAATGGTGATTATCTATCCTTTATGAAATTCTATCTTAAGAGTATTCCTTATAGGATACAAAGCCTAACACATTGCATACAGTCAATTTCCCTTATGACTATCACCAATAATCAAATGGAACTAGGCCTGAGAAGTCATTTTCATGAAACAAGGATGAGTCAAGATTTTGAGAAGGATATTAAGGTGGAAAAATTGAGGTTGATGCTATTCCAAAGGTTAAAAACTAGTTTTGAGAGCCTCTTGACCAAATTTGACTTTTAGGTTAAATTAGGGAACAACTAGTTTAAAAATTGAATTTTAGGTGTTTTATGGGTTTAATATAGATGTAAAAAAATGTCTTATAGGATAATTTATGTCATTTAATGTTATAATAGCCTAGGTCCTTAGTCATTTTAGTCCTTTGAGCTATTTTGGGTCATTTTGAGGTCAAAAAAGGTGCATTTAATGAGTTGAATAGATTTATTGGGAAGTGTTTAGGTGTTAAAAGATGATGTCATATACCATGTGTCTCAATATGTCTTAATAAATAGGCATAACTGAAAAGTGGTAGGTTATTTAGAAGAAAAGGCAAATTTCTTAGGAAAAGAGAAGAAGATGGCACTTGTACAACCCATGGGGAAGTGTGTCATGTGGAATAAGATCATGGAATGTCCCTTCATCTTCCTCAAGCTTAGTTACACATTTTTTTTTCTATATAAGTTTCATTTTAGGCCCAAAAAATTTCTACTCCTTTTTCACCCTTCTTGGCAAGCAAAAGTAGTCTTTAGGTTTGTACTTGGTATGACTAGTAGAAGAGGTTTCAAATCAAATGCTTTGGGGAAGTGAAATGAAAATCATATAAATTAATTTAAATATAAATATTTTGAATAATGGTGGTCCATGATTCATAAATCATCTTCATTAAGTTGACTTTACTTTTTTTCTTATTATTTCATGCACCCTATAGGTTTTGCCTTGGTTTGAGTAATTATGTATGAAATATTTATTGATTTTGATTATAGATGAGGTTATATTTATCCTCAAATACTCTCCATTATTTTTTTCAAGTTTCATGATGTTTGCATGTGTCAAGTAGATCAAAGTTTTAATAGAATCACCTTTATGTGTTGCAGGCAGCTTTTCCTCTATTTGTAGAATCTTCATGTTTTTATCATGATTTTAGGGTTTTTGATAGATTTGTTTTTATTTATTAAATGTTTTATTTTTCCCATCATCTTTAAACTTCATTCTTCAAAGCATTTTCCATGATTTGGTAGTCATATGCAACAATCATACCCAGGTAGCCATTGATGAACATATACATGTGTCATGAAGTAAGAAAATAATATTGAAATGGAGGTTTTGAAGTTGGTTATAGGAACATTATAATTAGTATCAACCATTTTTTCAATTGGAATGATTTTTGGTCTATTCATGAGGACTGAACAATGCATATTATCCATTTTCCACTTGTGTTTGTATAGGAAAATGGTCACCTACATGCGACACTTTAGAGAGTTGAGGAGTTTGTCTTGAAGCATAGAAATAAGTGATGGAAACTTCATTTAGGTCATTATATGTGGTTTTTATCATGATGTATCCATTTTGAATGATAATCTGGTAAGTTAGAGTTGAAAACCATGTTCAAGGAGTTAAAGCCTAAGTTCTAGGATTAAGTCCCTAAAAAAGCAAAATAGAGGCCCAGGGGTGTTTTTGAAACATCACATAACAAGGTTAAAATAAAATTTTATACCTCCTAATGTGCTTATATTATAGTATCCATATATTAAAATTAAGTTACAAGGATTGAAGAGAAGATGAGTAGTGGAAGATGGTAATTTTAATGCCTAAAATAGCCTATAAAAACATTAAATACAAAAAGTCTGATCTACAGTTCTAAGTCAAAAGGAGACATTTGTCACCCAAAGTTTAAATTTAAACCTTGAACCAATTGTGAAATGTTTCTAAATTATTAGAGAAGACATTTTGATCTCAAGGATGTTCAAAAAGGAGATTTAGGATAAGGTTGTAGATCCCATACACATCTATAGGTGTGTTTAACCCCAAAATCCCCACCTATAGTAGCAAGGAGGTTAAAAAGTGATTTGAAGTAACATTTGAGAGGATAAAACACTTGAAGATGATTTTTAGCATTTGGGGAGGGTAAAATGTTTCAAATGAATATAAATACCACAAAAAAAGTGGATATCCAAAGTTTTTATCGTCAAGATACACCTATAATTTCCCTTTTCATAACAAGTGTAACCTATAACCGACTGTAGATGTATACAATCTATATCAAGGGGTTTAGGCATGAATATACTAACCATATTATCATCAATTGATTATAAAAGGTTTATAAATGGAATTATAGCACACTTTTTAGAATAAATGTGTGCTAGTAAACCCTTTTTCTACAAAACATAGTTTAATATGTTGACTGTCACAAACATGGGCATAAAGTAAGAGAATCGGGATCCTTGGTGTAAGATTGACCTAGGTTTGAAATGAATGAATGAAAATTGTTGATATATGACCATGGAATCATTAAAGTGGGATTTTTTAATGTATTTAAATCCTAAAATTGTAGGAACACCTACAAGAGTCACATTTGAAGGAGGAAAATAACAAAACATAATTAGAAAAGAGACTCAGTCTTTTTAATTCAAGAGTATGAAGGGTTATTAAAGAGTTAGAGTGTTAGAATATTTATTAGATAAACTATATAATGTATATGATAGTATATATATGCATTTTATAGTTAAAATAATCAAAGGAAGGAGCCTAAACAAGTAACTCACGGCCCTTATAGAAACCCTATGCATACAATCTACCTTTGAAGGAGTCTGTCTTGGTTTGTAACAAGTTTGAGTGGTCAAATGATATGAAAAATGGTGTATTTTTTTTGTGGGAGGTATTAAAACTTGAGGAATGATATTCAATATTCATTTTTTATAAGGGAATAATGGAAGTACCACTTATTTTGTCTTAGATAGGGGGTACTTTCCCCTAGGTTTAAACTAGCAGATTTGGAGGATTGGGTAAAATGAGTAAACTAGAAGATAAAGAGACAATTAAAAAAGGTTTTTAAAGTTGAGGGACACATCTTATAATCATATAAACCAAACATAGGGAGATGAAACTAAATAGAGTTTCTTAAAATCCCAAAGTTTTAGGCAAGCCTAAAGGTAAGGTTTATGCCTAATGCCAAATGAGGAGGTTGTTTTTCACTTTTAGTACTATATATGATTTATAATATACTTTATAGTGACTATGGAATAATTATAGAAGTGTATAATCCATTGGTATGCAAGGAGATCATCAAAAGTAATATTTTGAGCTAAAAGCCAACTCAGGCTAGCTAAACAAGGTTTAGGCTAAGAATAAATGTGGGGGTCATTCACATTTACAACATAATATGAGTATACACATGTATTGAAACATGTTTTTATAGTGGACATAGAGGTTATAAATATTTTTTAAGGCAAATAAAACATTAAGGAAGCCATTTTTGGCCCAAAAGTAACATCAGACCTATAGGAAATGGAGGAAAATGCTTGATAAGACAAGTTTAAACACTCTTATCTTTCTTGATGATTTGCATGGGAGACAAAGATGTTTATATGAGTTATAATAATTTGTGGAATTTTTTTCAACTCTAATGTCAAATATTTATGAATGAACCTTAAGAGGTCAAACTGCTCAAAACCCTTGTTAAACCCTTACAAGGATTAGTTTGGAAAAATGGAGTTAGAAAGATACTCTAATGGACCTATTTTACTAGGATGATGATTTTAAATTTCAAAATACTCCATAAGATACTCCCCATTCTTTTTGGTTGTATAGACTTATACAAATAGGGTACAAAACAAGATTTTCTTGATAGTTTTGTGCATTGTGGAGGTTTCAAGAGGAGTATGAATATGAAACAAACTTTAGGAGAAATATTAAGACTTTTTATAACTCCCCATGTTAATTTTATTCCTGAAAAAACTCCTAATTACCTTAATGGGATCTCTCATCTTAGCCAGTCAAAACAAGCATAATGGACAAGCTAGTGAGAAGGGTGGATATCTTCAAGTGAAGTGATTTTAAGGTATCCATGATGCTTATAAGGTCATATATGGTATTTAAAAGTGTCATGAACTCCCTCACACATATTTTATTGAGAAAATGATTCCAATTGTGAGGTCAAGTGTGTAGGGTGCATGAAAGAATAGTTTTTTTATAGCAGATGATGATGTCTCATTTTAGGATGATTCCAAAAGACTATGACTAAAACCAATGCATGGAGAGGAATGTATAAAATTATTAACCTTAATTCCAATCATTGGAACTATTAATATTCAGGTCTGAGGCATTCAAGAAGCTCAAATATTGAAGGCCATTTTTTTGAGCCAGCTAAGAGGATTTTATGCCACTTTGTAAGAGTTTGATGACTTGGATAGCCACTTGTGCTTCCTAACCTTGCATGGTTAATCCCATATCCTATTTATCATGAAAATTTAACTAATTTTCTCAACATAAAAAGTGTCCTTTTGACCCTTTGACTTTTCTCTTCTCCTCTCTCTCTCAAGTTTTATAAGAACTAGCCATTTCAACCATTATAACTTATGATCCACCTGAGTATGGTGAAGCCCTGCTCATTTTCATACCATTTAATCAATAATAATACTTATTTTTACCTCTTCATGATTATTCATAAGTGTTTTTTATTTGGATGATGAAGCTTTCTTAGTGAAGACTATGGATTCCTTAGCATGTCGTCTCATTATTTCACCTTATTTATAGTTGGAAAGCTTCTTCTTTTAGGGCACACAAAGTGTTATAGGAAATGTCAAGGATTTAATGAGTTAATATTTTAACTAGTGTCATTCAATGCATCTTGTCAAGTCCTCCTATATTTTCACACTCATCCATAACCTCACAATCTAATATTGATGTGAGAAGATATAGATTGAAGGAGTCTATGTTTAGTTTGTCCCTTGATTTCATGTATAACATGCAGCTAGTTGGAAGTCATCAATATATTTGGTGTATCACCTCCTTTAAGATAGTTTTCTTTTAGTTTTCTCTCTCCTATTTCACCCTCAAATTTTAGGTTTAGTATCAATCCAAAGTGGTACATCAAGGGAGCTAGTCCTATCTAGAGATTCACCTCATCCTTAGGCTACCCACAAGCCTAGAGTGTTTTCATTATGCCACTTATATGAGGAGAGCATAGGCATATCCTAAAAGGGTGAAAATACAAGTGACAATAGTTTTTGGCACACCTAGTGGGACTCTTAGTCCAAGAAGTTGAGATATTTTTGGTGTTGTCTCTTAACAATCAGCCTTTAGAGGAATCTAACAAAGCATCACTGGAAAATATAAAGATACATCAACTGGTCAAGTAGCCTAGGTTTACTTTTGAAGAATATTGGTAATTTTTTTATTTGAATTATTTCTTTAATAAAATTTCCATGGCTAACTTTGGTTTTGAGTTTTGTTCTATACAAGTTGGTGATATATTTCAAGCTTGTGTCATTCCCTATCAACAAGAACAAGTTCTTAATCAACCTTGGTGTGACTATAAATAGCCTTGTCATGAGTTGTACCAGCCCTATAACCATACTTTTTGTGAGTTTTATCAGTCCTAGAATTATCCTTCTCCATATATTTCTCCTATTCAACATAGTCACTTCTCAAGTCCATCCATTTCCACCTTCAAAAAAATACTTTTGGGATATGAGAGTAAATGTTGGAGCTTGATACTCTACAAGGATGTGGTCAAGAGGTTCCTAGTCATATTATTCATAATGTGAGAGATGAATTATATTTGTTAAAAATAGAGTGGTTACCTATTGAGAGAGCAAATTGGTAAAGGCTCACAAGTGAGATGCTCAATGTGAGTGTCCTAGTTTATTCCTTAGAGGAAAGGATAGGAGTTCATGAAATGTAACCTAACCATACCTATCAACCTTCATATCCACTTCCCCAAGTTTCTTGTCAGCCATATTTGATCCCTACTCATGTTCTAAATCAAGGATATCAAATTCATCCTTTTCCCAATTAGTTGGAAGAGAGAGTTAAAAGGAGAAACATTATTTTTAAGCTAATATTGATAGGTGGATTGAGTTGGCTAATATGCATATGAATCAGTCCACATTAGCAAAAAAAAAGTGAAATGAAATCCCTACCACCTTAGAAATAGACTTCTAATCCTGACATCCTAAGCTAGAGTAAGATAGTGGAATCATGTGGAAATAAAGAGGATATAATTTTGGTTGATAAGGAGTGTGAAGTTGTGAATGAAGTTGATCCTTTGCAAGTTCCTCTCACCCTTCCTCAAGAAAATTTTTGTGTTCCATTTCATACCTATTTTATTCATTATGATAATTCTAATTCATATGAACTTCAAGGGAGAATTTTCTAAGAAAATATATACAAGAAAATTGAATATTTAAAGTCAAAGATGAAATTGTTGAGTGAAGGTATGATGGAAGGTTTAGACCCAAAAGAAGATCCTATGCCTAATCACATCCCATATAACCTCTATAAATAAAATGTTCAAGCACAATAAGATTAAAATTAAGTAATTTTAAAGAGGAAGGAATAAAATTATTATTTTTATCCCAAGGTCTACCTCCCCTTCTTCAAGAGCTTCCAAAAGAATCCCCTACACTTCACTCTTGGTCTGATTTTGAGTTTTATGTGCCACCTCCACCAACTAGTTTATATTTTTCTCACCCCATAACCTTTTGCCTTGATGTAAAAATAGTATGAGAACCAAAATAAGATTATTTTGTTGATAAAAAAATATAACTCTTACTTGAAGAAAGACTTGTTCTTTGGTAGCCTCATTGGACCAAGTCACATGACTTCAAAATGCCTAGTCTTGGAATCACAAAGAAGGAGATGGAAAATATTGATGCCAATAAGAATAAAAGTTATATTTTAGAGTTTGAAATAAAACTTGAGATCCCTCAAGAGGTTATAAATGCTAAATAATAGGTGTTTTTTTGTGTTGAATATTCAGACTGGGTTGATGAAGAAGAATGTTTCCCTTTTGCCAAAGAGGGAGAAATGCTTATTGGTTCTTTCATAACTTTTCAAGATACCATAGATGAAAAAGATAATTTATTAATAAGATTTTGGATTAATTGTTTTAAATAATTGTATTAGGATATATTCCTCTTCAAGAAGGCTATGATATGATCAAATATGGAGAAGGTAGCTTTGGCACTCAAATAAATATGCAAAAGAAAATCAACCTTTCAAATCTATCCTTTCAAGAAGCATACACATTTCATGATGACATGTTTTAAGTATTAAATATGAGATATCATCTTATTAATTAGTTATTACAAACACATTATCTCTTAAAGGAGAATAATATCTTATTGGCCTGAATCTTCTATAGCACAAAAAACTAATCCCCTTGAATCCATGCCTACAAAGAAGATGCAAGTTGACCATGAGATGAAGAGTGGGCAATAGTATGAGGTGTTTGTATAAGTTAAAGAGGAGTAAATATAAATTGGATACATATTAAGTATTATCTACTTGAGAATAGATAAATTCAAGTGCCAAGGAATAGGTCTAATCTACCAAGCACCCAATCTGAGGAGAAACATGCTTGGAACTATGATTCATCCCATCATGAGGATGATTCAAGAATTTTTACTTTTAATCCTTGAAAGTATGTATGATTAGTTGATATTTGTGCATAACAGTTTCTTTTTTGATTCCCCTAAGTTCCTTGAGCACGTGTGTGTGTGTGTGTGTGTGTGTGTGTGTGTGTGTGTGTGTGTGTGTGTGTGTGTGTGTGTGTGTGTGTGTGTGTGTGTGTGTGTGTGTGTGTGTGTGTGTGTGTGTGTGTGTGTGTGTTGTTAGTTTATTATCTTATTTTGTGTGTCATTACTTTGATTGGTTGAGGTAATTAGTGGTCTTGTCTTCATCAAATCCTATGGTCAGATTCCTCTTGTTGTGTATCAAAATTTATATGACTCCCTAATCTCAATGGACTGATAAGGCTACTGGTCTATATAGTATAACAGGCATATTACCCCTATGAGTCACCAATTTTTTGACCAAATTTGACTTTCAGGTCAAATTAGAGCACCCCTAGGTAAAGAACTAACTTTTAGGTGTTTTAGGGGTATAATATAAATGTCACAAGGTGTCTTATAGGCTAATTTATGTCATTTAATGTTATACTAGCCTTGGTCCTTAGTAATTTTAGTCCTTTTAGTCATTTTGGGTCATTTTGATGTTAAAAAAATGCATTTATTGAGTTGTATGGATTTATTTGGAAGTGAAAAGGTTATAAAAAATTATTTCACCACATCCCATGTATTCTAAGAGGTCTTAATCAACTAACATAACTAAAAAGTTGTAGGTTATTCATAAGAAAAGGTAGTTTTCTTGGGAAAAGAGAAGAAAATAGAACTTTTATAGACCATGGGGAAGTGTGCCACATGTAATAATATAATGGAATGTCCCTTAAGCTTCATAAATCTTAGTTACATGTTTTATTTTTTTTTGGAGTGCCATTTTAGGCCCAAAAATATTATACTCCTTTTTTGCCCTTCTTGGCAAGTAAAAGCAATCTCCAGGTTTGTACTTATTACAACTAAAAAAGGAGGTTTAAGATTGAACACATTGGGGAGGTGAAATTAAAATTAGAGATATTAATTTCCATATAAATATTATTAATAATTATATCCTATTCTTCATTAACCATCCTCATGAAGTTGACTACTTTTTTTTGTTAATTGTTTCATGCACCCTATAGTTTTGCCTTAGTTTGAGTAATTTAATATGAATCAATTACTGAGTTTGATTAAAAATTATTTTTTATTGATAACCATATGTTATCCATTATTTATTTCAATTCTAATTATGTTTTTATGAGCTAAGTATCTCAAATTTGCAAGAGAAGGACCTTTCTATGTTGTAGGCATCTTTTCCTCTATTTGCAGAATTTTCATGTTTTTATCATGATTCCAAGGTTGTGATAGATTTTTTTACATTTATTTCATGTTTAATTTTTACCTTAATCTTTAAACTTCATTCTTCAAATCATTTTCCATGAGTTGGCAGTCATATACAACATTCACAAGCAAACAACCTTTGATGGATATATATAGGTGTAATGAAGGAAGAAAATCATGTTTAAATGGAGGTTTTGAAGTTGGTTCCTATACCATTATAGTTATTATAAACCATTTGAAAAAATTTAATTAGTCTTGGTCTATTCATGAGGCCTAAATAATGCATATTGTCCATTTTCCACTTGTTGCCTGTATAGGAAAATTGTCACCTACAAGTGACACTTCAGAGAGTTGAGGAGTTTGTCTTGAAGCATTGAAATAAGTGATGTAAAATTAATTGAGGTAATTAAATGTGTTATTGATCATGATGGGTCCATTTATAATGATAATTTGGTAGGTTAGAGTTGAAAATGATGTTTAAGGAGTCAAAGACTAAGTTCTAAGATCAAGTCCCTAAAAAAGGAAACGAGAAGCCCAGTGGTGTATTGGAAACATCACATAACAAGGTTGAAATAACCTTTTATACCTCATAATGGGATTATATTTTAGCCTACATATATTAAAATGACCTTACAAGGTTTGAAGATAAGATGAATAGTGGAAGATGGTAATTTTGAGGCCTAAAATTGCCTATAAAAACACTAAATACAGGCAGTCTGATCTACAATTCTAAGTCAAAAGGAGACATTTGTCACCCAAAGTTAAAATTTAAGCATTTCCACCATAGTGAAACGTTTATAAATGATTTTTAAAGACATTTTGATCCTATGGATGTTCTAATAAGATATTGAGGATAATGTGGTAGATCCCATACACACTTATAGGTGTGTTTTACCCCAAAATCCTCACCGACAACATCAGGGAGGTTAAAAAGTGCTTTGAAGTAACATTCAAAAGAATAGAACAATTGAAGATGATTTTGAGTGTTTTTTGTGGATAAAATGTTTCAAATGAATATAAATACCACCAAAACAAGGGGATATGCAGAGTTTTTGTCCTCAAGATAACATTACAATTTCCCTTTTCATCACAAGTGTAACCTACAGTTGACTATAGATGTATATAGTCTATATCAAGGGGTTTAGTCATGATGAGACTAAAAATTTTGGGACCAAGTTATTCTTAGAGGTTTATAAATGGAAGGATATCACATTTTTTGGAAGAAATGTGTGCTAGCAAACCTTTTTTCTCCAAAACATAGTTGACTATGTTGACTATCACAAACAGGGGCATAGAGTAAGAGAATCAGGATCCTTGGTAGAATATTAACCTAAATTTAAAATTAATGAATTAAAATTATTGTTATATGAACATGGAATAATTTAAGGGGGATTGTGCAATGTCGTTAAATCTTAAACTTGTAGTAACACCTACACGAGTCACATTTGAAGGAGGATAATAGTAGAACACAGTAAAAAAGGAGACCTAGTCTTATGAATTCAAGAGTATGAAGGGTGCTTGAGGAGTAAAAGTGTTAAAATATTGATTGGATATAATATATCATGGCTATGATAGTATTCATATGCATTTTATAGTGAACACAAACAAAGGAAGGAGCCCAAACAAGTAACTCATAGCCCTTATAGAAATATTGTGCATACAGTCTGCCTTTGAAGGACTCTATCTTGGTTTCTTGAAAGTTTGAACGGTCAAATTATATTACCAAGGGCTGGATTTTGGTTTTTTAGGTCTAAAAAAATTGAGGAAGGAAATCCAATATTCATTTTTTTCTAAAGGAATAGGGGAATTACCCTTGTTAAACCCTTACAAGGAGTAGTTTTGATAAATGGAGTTATAAAGCTACACTAATGGATAATTTTGTATAATAATATTATTTTACCTTGCAAAGGACTCCCTCAATATACTCCCCATGATTTTTGGTTGTATGAACTTATACAGACAAGGTACAAACTAGGATTTTCTTGATAGTTTTATGCATTTTACAAGTTCTAGGAGGATACTAAAGATGAAACCAATTTTGGGAAAAAGATAAATAATTTTTAAAACTCCCCATGTTAATTTCATGCCTAAAAACAACTCATAATTACATCGACAAGAGCTCTCATCTTAGCCAATCAAAACTGGGATAGTGGACAAGCTGGTGGGAAGGGTGATCTTCAAGTGAGGTGATTTTAAGGTATCCCCAATGCTTATAAGCCATTAAGGGTCTTAATATGTGTCATCCACTAGCTATAATGTATTTTCATGAGAAAATGATTCCAATTTTGAGGCCAAGTGTGTAGGGTACATTAAAGAGGAGTTTTCATGACAACAGATGATGATGTCTCATTTTGGGATGATTCTAGAGGACCAAGACTACAAACAATGTATGGAGAGGAATGTTTGAAATAATTCTCCTTAATTACAATCATTATAACTATTCATAGTTAGTTATGATGCATTCAAAAAGCTCAAATCATGAAGGTAGTTTTTCTGAGCTAGTTAAGAGGATTTTATGCCACTTTGCAAGAGTTTGATGACTTGGATAGCCACATGTTCTTCCTAACCTTGCATGGTTCATCCCATATCCTCTTTATAATGAAAATTTAACTAAATTTATCATATTGAAAAGTGTCCTTGTGACCCTTGGAATTCTCTCTCTCTCTCTCTCTCTCTCTCTCTCTCTCTCTCTCTCTCTCTCTCTCTCTCTCTCTCTCTCTCTCTCTCTCTCTCTCTCTCTCTCTCTCTCAAGTTCTATAAGAACTAGCCATTTTAGCTAGTGTAACTTCTGCTCCACCTAAGTATGGTGAAGCCCTGCTCATTTACATACCATTTGATCAATAAGACTACTGATTTTTACCTCTTATTTACTATTTATAAGTTTTTTTTATTTGGATTATGAATCTTCCTTAGTGAAGACTATGGATTCCTTAGCATGTTGTCTCATTCTTTCACCCTATTTGCAGTTGGAAAGCTTAATTTTATAGGGCATGTGAAGTGTTCTAGGAAATGTCAATGATTGAGTGAGTTATTATTTTCATTAATTTCATTCAAGGCCTCTTGAATATTCCTCTTAGCTCTACACATTCATCCATAACCTCACAATGTAACATTGATGTGAGAAGATGCAAATTAAAGGAGTGTATGTTTAGTTTATCCCTTGATTTCATGTGTAACATGAATCTAGTTAGAATTCATCAATATTTGGTGTATCACCTCCCTTAGGATAGTTTTATTTCAGTTTTATCTCTCCCTTTTCACCTCCAAATTTTATGTGTAGTAACAATCAAAAGTGGTACATCAAGCGAGTTAGCCCTATCTAGAGATTCAACTCATCCTTAGGCTACTCACAAGCCTAGAGGTGTTTCCATTATGCCACTTAGATGAGGAGAGATTAAAAATATCCTCAAAATTATAAAATCCAAGTGATAATAGAACCAATATAACACTTAAAATCTTATATCATATCTTCACCTATAGGTAGCCCCTATAGGGGAATGAGAAATTTTGAATAAAGGTGTTGAAACTTGTTTGAAAACTTATTGAGGTCTAAGAGCATTGATAACATCATTGCAATAGTGGTAAATCCATCACTTTATAAGGAAAGATTGAGAACCATGTATATAAGTTGGAAAGTTACATTTTAATACATATTACATTAATTTATTTGAATCATGGTTTTGTCTATGTTCAATGCCATCTCATGGTAGAGTATCTTGAGGTTTGGGTAGTTTAAGTTGTTTACATCATTTACCCCAAGCATAGGGTAAATTCCTTGAAAAGTAAATTGATTTTTTTCTCATGATAAGGACTTTATAAATAGGTTTCCAACTCAATAAAATTCCAACTATAGACTTTTAGTGTCATCTATAGTACTTTTGAAGCCTAAATGATCTTATAATGCAACAATGACATGTGGTAACATACCCTCAAGATAAGGTGACTCCATTTGAATGATAAATAATAGTAGTGGCACCAATATAAATTAAGGGAGTTTAGGCACAAGGTTTTGATACATGTGAGCACCTAAAAGAACCCCTTTTGTTCTCAAACTGGCACCTATAGTTTGATTGTATACTCATAGTATATTAAAATAGGTAGTTTAGATGTTGGCATGACCTAGGGGAAGAGATGAAAACTTTCAAGTGTTAAATTACCTTAATGACTTAAAAAAATGCCTAGTGATGTAACACAAGGATAAATAATATATCTCTACCTATAAGAAACCTCTAATCTCCAACCAAATGGTCACCTACAATATACTATAATAGATAGACTAGGCCTATTCAAATGGAAAGTGCATTATGAGAAGGTTAGCATGAGTATATGAGGTTAAATATAATTGAGAATATATACAAAGATTTGAAACCAACCTCATATAATTATTAAAAAAAATAAAAATTTTAAGGGAAATATGCACAAACAAGTCCAACCCTACATATAAAATTCGTTGAATAATCACATGTCATACAATTCTATTTTGAAGTTTATGGAGTTTGAAGACTCTAAAATGGTAATCTAGCCTTGAGATTTGATGTAGAAGGTCCTCAAGACCTATTACAGCTCTCCATATCTTAAAATTTGAAGATAAAATAGAGGATATTCCCTCTTTTGTGTCTTAGATAGAGCGCACTCTCAATCAAGACCACCCTACACGTTTGTCATGAAGATGGCAAGAGAGTGTGATAGGAAGTCTTGAAACATTTTAGAATGTTGTATATATTTTATTTGATCATGGAAAAAGGTTTATAAGACTCTGAAGACAACTTTGACACTCAAAGGAAGTTTTAGGTGGTAAAGCATTATTAGGCCTATTAAGCCTAGAACTAAACCTAAGCCCTATAGGGGTATAGTTTCATTTCTATGACCATGTGAACTCTCCAATACGTTGGATGAACTTTAGGGGAGATTATAATATAAATTTAATCCATAATTTTGTAGAGGTAATCATATATGGGTCATTTTTGGCCTAAAATCACTTTATGGGTACCTATAATTCACTCTAAAGCTTGATATGCCAACTGCAAATGCCCAAACCTATATGTGGGGAGTGCATGGTGACCCAAGGAATTGGGTATGGTTGAAGGAGCTCCTACACTTGGTTTTTGTGAAATTTGTTTGGAAATTGAATATCTAGTTTTTATGAACCATTTCTAAGAAGAAAAATAGTTCAAAACCCTCCTAAACCCTTGTCTAAGACCTGATGAAGGAAATATCGATTAATATTTACTTAGAGGAGGTAGTTTGGATTGAAAAATATTTGGAAATTATTTAAGACTCTCTCAATCTCCATGACACCTAATTGGTTTGTACCCTAATTGTATGAATAGGGTAAAAAATAATGTTTTTTGGAAGTTTGTGATTGTTTTATAGGTATAAAAGAAGATGAATAGGTGATATCAATTAGAGGTAGTCAATTGGGACCAATTATAACTCTCCATATTTATTTATCACCACATATGGGCATCAAAACACTTATGATGACTCATTCATCTCAAGCAGTCTTTGGTAGAGATTGAAGATACATAGTGACTACCTAGTGAAAGGATGAGAAGTTGGTTTTTGGACTTTTTTAAGGTCTTATTCATGGAGTAGAAGGTAAAGAGGCTCTATGTAGGTGTCCTAACACCTCTTCAATGGATTTTATTGTGCAATTGAAGGCCACCTTGATGAAAAACGTGAAGAATTAGGCTAAGAGGGATACCAAATGACTGTAGATGGTGAGTATAAGTGTCTCAAAGATGGTTAGTAGTGAGGGATGCATTTTATGATTGTCATTGAAATTTTCAAACACCCCTAAGATATTACACATGTCTCAAATCTTCCTAGGCTAGTTTTGAGAAGTAAAGAGATGCCTCATCATGAAGGTAGTTTTAAGAAGGCTATTGAAGACCTTTATGCTAGTTTTAGATAGTTTTATGCTTCAGATGGACACTTTTCCAAGGAGACCTTCTAGACATTTATTATTCACTTCATTATTTTTCAATATAACTTGTTTTCATGCCTTGACATGTGTTATTGTGACCCTTGATCTCCACTCTTTCTCTTTCTTCTCACACATTCTATAAATGCAAGACATTTTAGCTCTTATAATCTATTCCAAACCTATTATATCAAAGTCATAATAATTTGATGTTGTATTTTTACTTTAAAATAATATTTACAATCTAGTTTTTATCTCATCAACTTCTTGTCTAAGTGTGTGAAGTGATGTATAGTGAAGTGTCTAGTGATAAGTATTTATCCTTGCCTTTTATTTCTCCTTTCATTTTTGGTGAAAATACTTCTCACTCTAACAAGTCACATGAAGTATAACTAGTGTGTTTGACTATCTTCAAGTGTACAAGTAGCCTTGATTTCTACAATCTAACCTCTAGTTAACTTATCTTGAGTAGTTTCATGCATATCACCTCCATGTTTAAAATACTAATGTTAGAGCAATTCAAGATTTTGAGACTAGTGTTATAGGTCATGTTTCATAGTGCAATGTTATGGTAGTCAAGTGGAGATATTTATGGTGTATCACCTCTTTATATTAGTTTAATTTCATGTCTACTTCTATCCCCTTTCATCCATTAAAATAGTTAGTGTAGGTGATAAGCATTCAAGGATCAATTTAGGGAGCTAGCCCTTAAACCTAGAGGTCTACCTCTACCATAGTCAACCCATAGGCCTAGAGGTATTCCAATGTTGCCCAGATCTTAGAGTAGGGTTGAACGACCAACTCTAGGATGTAAGATTTTGTGAAAATAGATACCTTGTCTAGTTCTAAAGATAATATCCTTCAATAATGTGAAGATATGTCCATACATATTGATGACACAATGGACACTTTTATCTCCCTAAAATTTCCTATTGCTTCCATGATTCTAGATAGGATTATAATTTATTTGGATGATCCTCCCCTATTCATTAACATCCAAGTCAGTGATATTCAATTCAAGCATGCTTTGATTGATGAGTGTTCAGGGATTTATGTCACCTGCCTTGATTTAATTAAAACTATTGGATATTACAAATGAAATCTCAAGTCCACATATAACACATGTCAAGGCTATGATATAAGGTAAATGCCTCCTTTAGGCTATATGTGATTTTCCATTATAGTCCCTCTTGTCATCACTGCATGAATGTTATGATCTTTAAATTTACCCTCTCTTATAACATATTGCTTGGTAGACCTTAGACTCATCATATGAGGTTTGTCACCATAAAATTCCCCAATAATGGTTCTAGTTATAATATTCAAGGAAATAAATTCCAAGAACATGGTGTATTTAAAATTCATACCCTTGAACCTTTGCCTAGTATCCCATTTAGGGAATCTCAACATTTCAACTATCCTATCAATTCTAATAGAGGTTATAATGGTCACCATGAATTCATCAAGAACATACCACCTAACCTCTTTAATTTTGAAGATGATGAGCCAAATGAGATGAGCCTCAAGATCAAATAATCTCATGTATCCCCTCATATCATCGCCCAACTTCTACCATCCTTGAAACCTCACTCCCATCAATCTCCTATCGATGATATACCAATGGTAAATAAAACTATAAATTTTATTCATCATATGACTTCCAATGATAAGATCATACCTACATGTAACATCAACTTGTATACACCTGATTATGATGATGGTTATGATTTAGATGACCCATTTCTATGAGGACTTATCCAAGATAGAGATTTTGAGATTCTTAGATATCATACTTCTTTATTTTAGTATTTTTATATATTTTATTGAATTACTTCATTCAAAGTTCCTATTTATAGTATTTTTCCTATTTTTTTCAAGGTAGAGATGGAGTTATCACATGGTACACCTACAATTTTATAGAGCCTCTTAGAATCATGCCATGATCGGTCCTTACCATTTTTTTAGATACCAAGATCTTTATAGTTTGTTTCCCCTAAAGATATTAGGTACTTATCTTAATCCTTCTACACATCCATATTCACCTTCAATTGGACCTAGTCTAGTTCCTACTCCTACTCTACCTTCAACTAAGTCTGATCTTATTTCTAATCATAGTTTATCTTCAGATGAACTTAGTCTAATTTATATTTCCATGTTTCCTTCCCTTGGTGATGACCTTCTTCCTTTTTTTAGCTTGATTCTATGTCCACCCAATGGATGATCAATTGTTATGTGATATCCATAAAGTTTCTAGTCATTGGACTAGAGATTGTCAGTTACATCAACCTTCCTTGGCTTCTCCTTCTACCTCTTATATTAGTAGACCCCTAAAGTCTAATAACAAGTATATCTATTTATTCCATGGAACATATAATCATTATTCCACCCATTGTTGAAATCTTTGGAAATATATTGACACATTGTGTCCTACCCTTGATCAGCCCAAAGATAAGGTTATACCTCCTCCTAAGTTATTACATGATTATATCCCTAAATATGGGGAGGTATATTATATTTTACACTAGTGTGGTACCCATCATATTGATCATTGACAATTATCCAACACCACCTTCAAAATCACCTTTTGATGATTCCTTCACCTATTATTCCTCCTTCCATAGGTCACCCATGCAAGAAGGATCCCTTTTATTTTCCCATGGCACCTCCTTCCCCACCCATGGTTTATTCCCCACACATGGTTCCTTCCCCACCTATGGTTATTTCTCCATCGGTGATGCATACTTCTTGTCCTAAATATACCATTCCTATTTAGGCACCTATTCTTCTCCTTGATTATTCTATGAATGAGAGCCCTCATAAGCATGATCCTTCATCTATGCATACATTTTATAATGAAGAGATTTTAAGAGAGGTATTTGTCTATCTTTACATTTGGATTGACAAACCTCTAGCTACCATAGGATCTATCTTCATAGAGATATTTTACATGTCATGGATAAAATTTGTGGATAAATCTACCAATATCTATGAACACGACATGGTGTTCCTTCACTTTGTTCTTCATTTTGATATTAGATTGGACATGCGATCCAATTTTATATATCTTATATAATTTGAATGTGTCAAATTGGGTTTCACCTTTTTATTTCACATGGATATTTATATTATGCACTATATATTGTATATGGTTTCATGTACTTTCATCATTTTTTTCTTATGTCTTATTTTTTGTTCATTCCATGATTACACACTTATGTATGTGAGTTTTCTTTATTTAATGGATTTATTTTATTTTCCCATGATTATTTTCTATCTTATCTCAAAAACTTAGATAATTATTATTGTGACTTGATTATACAAACCTTGATCTATTTATTAATCTTTATTCACCATGTAATCAATTATAAAACATGATGTATCATTGTACTACTATCTATTGATATACTTTGGATCTCCCTCTATTCATTTATATTTCTTTCACATACTAAGCATATATATGATATAAACTTGATATTACATACTAGTTCATAGGTAAGCCTAAGTGTTTAGTCAGTCATGTCCTTATATACTTAGATTATTTTAACTAAAGTCTAAATTTCATTCATGTGTATCACTTATATCACTCATGTTGGTTATTCTAATTCTATATGGAGGAGTATTGATAAAAGCCATAAAAATTTAAAAGCCAAATCATTTAAATGAAAATTAATAATACAATAGGCAACATACAAATTTCAAAAGTCAAATCACACTAAAAGATGTGAATCATAACACATCATTTTTATAATTAAATATTAAACTCCAAAATTTCCCTCATGATAGATTCAAGGTCCATTGTGGTGCAGTAGGCTAGTAGATTTGGAAAGGAGAATAAAAAAATATTTTAGTGCTACCTACTTTCTCACATAAGGACCCAATCTTTGTAGACTATTGATGGCTCTATAAGAGGTCCTGAAGAATGGGGAACATGTTGTGGGAACGTACGTACATTTGAATTTTAATTTTCATATAACTAGGATGAGTCTATATTAGTATCTCACCTATTTTCCTATGTAACTTTGTACTTACTATAAGTATCCTTTATATTTTAATGGTCACTAGACTCATAGTGTGTCTCTTTTATACCTAATATGAATTATGTTTCCTAATGTCTTCTCATAGACACATATGTCATGATTTTTACATTCCCTCTTTCATTAAAATATTTGTAATGTTTCCCCTTGATAAATATTATTTTGTTAACTGATCATTCCCCCTAGGGTTTCCCTTCATGAGTTGTAATGTAAGACCATGGATAAGACCATGGCCTCCTCACAAATTACCACATTAAAAACATCTTTTAAATCATTCACAAAGTTATTTCCATATAATTGGTGTTCCCTTTCTTATTTGTAGTGTAATAAATGGATAGTACTAAGCCATCCTCAAAAAATATTCCAATATCCAATTCTTACTATAACCAAGTCACAATGAAATTACATGCATCAAATTTGAGATAAGTAGAGTTTGATTATGAGTTACATGTCATTGACATAATTCCCATTTTAATTTAGTATGTTTTATGCTTTCTTCATAAGTATTTTACTTTTATCTTCTTATTTTTCAATTGTGTGTATGCTTACAACCATTTTATTAAATTTTTCATACTTTCCAACTTGAATTAGTGTGATCAATTTAACTTCCTTTTAAATTTTGTCTTTCTATTTATACTTCTTAGCTTGATTTAGTATGACGAATTGACTTAATTTTTTTGTTTTTATACCATTATTATTTCATGTACCTTCCATTTTATTATAAAATTTTCATACTTCCTAATGTGATATAGTGGTTTTTTTTAATTTGGTGTAAATATTTTACATGGTTTAAAAACATTTATTACCCTTTTTACCATCTTCGATTTATTATATTTCTTCATATTTTTGTTTTACACATTTCCCATCATGATAAAGTGTGTATTACAATTGTTTTGATTAGTTATACTTTTCCAAATAATTTTTTCCATTTTCTTTTTATCAACCATGCATGTGTATAACATAATTATAGAAAGGAAAACACACATCACATATTTACCATAGCATATATAATAAAAGATAAATACATGTGATAAAAAGGAAATATATCCATATCCAAATCTAAGTACAACTCATGAAATCAATGAAACTATCAACATGTGTGTGTGTGTGTGTGTGTGTGTGTGTGTGTGTGTGTGTGTGTGTGTGTGTGTGTGTGTGTGTGTGTGTGTGTGTGTGTGTGTGTGTGTGTGTGTGTGTGTGTGTGTGTGTGTGTGTGTGTGTGTGTGTGTGTGTGTGTGTGTGTGTGTGTGTGTGTGTGTGTGTGTGTTCTGTTTTGTACAATACAAAGTACAAACTATAATAGCTACATCTCTAAGGTTGTGTTATATCATGTATGTCTTATGGCTTGGCCATGCTACCCATGTATGCATATGATCAGCCCCTCTAAATATTATGATGTAAAGAGGTAGTTTGGGATCTCAATCTAACAACATGTTCCTATAGATTGGCCACCTAGGCGTGCACCTATCCTAGCTAGATGGTGGTCACCATGTGTATGTGTATCTCCTATTCCAAGGCCTCCCAAGTTTGTGCCTCTCCTACTCCAACCCCTATCATGGGCTTCAATCCATTACCATGTTCTTGAAGCCACCTCTTCACCTCTCCCACTAGTCTAAACTAACCTACCTAGGTTGGGAAAGATGTAACATCAGGATAATCTAGAGTGGTAGGTTCATAGGGCATTAGCACCCCATAAAAAATGTCATGATGTATAGACATAATCAAGGCTCCCCATATAACCTCCTCTATTATTGTACACGTAAAACCAAAACTAGATAGGTATCAAATCACACACACACACACACACACACACACACACACACACACACACACACACACACACACACACACACACAAACATCATCGTTGTCATCATCATCATCATCATCATCATCAATCTATCATAATCATAATACATCTAATATCCTATCTCAAAAATTTAAATCAAATTATAATATCTCTCACTAGTGATAGTGTTGTTGATCATGGTCTCCCCATATTATCTTCCATCAATAAACTCTTCCATCGGCTACATCCACACCAATTAAAATATAGGATTAAACACCTGATCCCACTATGGTCCTCTCCTTAGTGGTCTCTCTATGGACCAACTATGTCTTATAACTACTATTGGATCACACATATAACAACTAGTTCCTACAACTACTCACATCAAACGTTCCTCCATCTCTGATGAGTGTGTATTGGTCATTTATACCCTTGATGTGGTACCTATTATATTATTTCATCCACATCCATTGCATCTCATCTTGATTTCTCCATTGCCTTTTGATATCATGTTTAAATCCATGGTCTAGAATGCCAAGGCCTGATCATCAGTATCTCTATAGGTACCTCTCTACCTCCTCTCCCTCTTAGCTCTCTAACATGTTATGCGTAATAAGTAGGCACTACTAAGGGAGCTGCTGGATGGGATAGTCCTAGCTTTCTAGGTTTGTGATCCACTAGACGAGGCTCCATACATGAAGTGTAGTATCCTATGATCTGCACATGCTCTAACCCTATCATAATGGTAGATAAATTAGGCCATATAGAATCTATGTGAGTGTATGGATGCCACACTATTTACCCTCATATGATAGTCTTTAATACTGACATATGGGTCAAAACCCACACTACATGGTCTTGTCTCCATCACAAGACTTGAGGAAACCTATCATCAATCACATGGGGTAACCCAACCAGCTGATATATGGGGAACCTCTCATAGATCCATACACTAATCAAAATCACTGGTCACACCATCTTCTACCCTCTTGACAACATCCCATCAATATCATGCATGAGATAGACCTAGATGATATAACCAAAATTTTAGAGTGCTCCATACTCAAATATAGATTGGCATAAGGTTATCACATATAGTGGTATCTTGCCTTCTGACTTGTGACATAGTACTCAAGATATAATAAATCTTATCACCACCTTCTAGATATCTAGAATGACCACAATATATACATTGAAAAATATCACTCTCAACTTAGGGTGGAACCTATGTGAGCATGTAGGTCACTAGGATAACACTCGCCTCTTATATTTTGACTGTGATCTATTAGTGATTACCTATGTCTCACCTATCAAAATTCTAAGTAATGCATGGACATCTTATAGAGTAATGCCCACCTCAATGGTATCCCCATTCACCTCTAATTGAAAAGTGTTGGTCTACCATTCCCATGCTCCTAGGAACATGACAATGAGATCAACACTTAGAGGTATCCATCTCATCTCTATGATGCCATTGAATCCAAAACTAGTCAAGATCTATCCATGTCAGCCAAATGCTCCAATAGATGTGGTAGCCTTGATGGATATACTAGGTGCTAATATCTCTAGTGTCTCTAAAAAATATCAACCAATGGAGGATGTATTAGATCTCCATGCCATAAATAATTAAAATACATTCTCAAAAAATCACAAATTAACTTGTTTGATATAATTTCTTATGTTTTATTATTATTATACACAATCAAACCATTTACTACTATATTGGCACTATATAGTCATGTTATATACCATCAACCCATTTGATACTAAATGAACCTTTTTCTTTTAGATTGCATCAGCCCATTTGATACTAAATTGGGCTCTTCCTAGTTCTACCATACTACATCATTCCTCTAGTACATAATGTGTACTCTTTATCAAATTGTATCAACCATATATTACCAAATACATTGGCTAGAGGGTACTTTTTTAGTCATCCTCCGATTCCGAACTATGTTGGCCTAATGCTACATAATTGGCCACCTTTAACTATATTATTTCAGCCCACTACAACATAGTTGTCCCCTTATTTCCCTCTTGCCTTACAAAATGAGTCAACTAGGTAGACTTTGTTATCTATATAGGATGAATTTTTGACCATTTACCATAAATGAGTTAGGTATTTATTAGTCCAAATTTTTCCTACCTAGTACCTAAATCTACCCCTAGTGTACCTAAAAATTTCCTACAAATAAGTTCGATGTCTATATTTTTCCTACTAGTAAATTTTCTAGATTTCGCTGAATTTAAAATAAAATTGCTCAAAAAAATGAAATTTATGTTTTATTACCTATGTTTCACTCATTGTGGCTTCTAGGCATCCTCACTATCTAATTTATCATCTCCTTATCATGGTTTCTCTCTACAATCAAAATGGGTCTCTCAGAGCTCTTTTTTCTCATTATAGTAAAAATAACAAATGAATTATTTTTCACCCTATTTATATTCACTATTCAAAAAAAAATTGTGTTAAATATTTACAACCAGATTCCATTTTTTGCCCATACATTTGTTTCTACTAGTTCTTTTTTCAAACTACAAAATGTTTTGGAATCCTGATGTCATAGAAAATCTTTTCACATATTACATGTATATTTTGCAACAAATTAGATTTTTCATTTTATTTTTAAAATTTTATAGGTTCACTTAATGTTACCTACATTGGATACCTTCACATTTATTTCACTTCATTTCTTATCTATAGTACCAAGGTAAGTAAAGATATGTGTTTTTCAATTATGTCCTTTCATTTATCTTCTTTGCTTGTTACTATAATTTATTTAGCTTCAACATTATGTGTTGCTATGTTTTTTTCTATAAGCACCATCCTAGGTTACACCTATATGACATGTGATGATCTTTGAATGGGGCATATGTATACACATAATATGTCTTACTCTTTCTCCCTTGTAGGAAATTATTGAGTCTCAATCTATTTGAGTGCATGCCTTAAAGGGTACACTAGGAAAGGGGTGAATAGACCATTGGTGCTTCAAAAGATTATTGTCTCTTATAAAACCATTTTATATATACACAACCTTCTCTTATGTACTTCCCTAAGCCTTGAAACCTCTCTTGCACACTCCTCCAAGAATTCACTACCTTCTTTATCACCTTTATAAGCCTAAAATCCTTTTTGATAGTTTACATTACATTATTAGCCTAGGCCAACACTATATTCAAATTGTTAAAAGCAATGTTACAGGTTTAGGTTGGCCCTAGATAACCTAAACTAGGATCTAGCTTGATTTTATCAATAAAAGATACATAGTCGATTGGGCTGACCCTATCAGCTAAACATTTGGAAAGGTTTAGGGTTAGATTTAGATATATATACACATCCATTTATGTCATTTAGAGATAAGACAAGAAAAATAATAATATATTAGTTATCTACTTATCCACTATTTTACTTGAGGAGCATAGCTTAGGGTTTCAATACATTCTTTGGATATACAGATTTTATCTTATGGAGAATTTTTTTGGATGCATAAAGAAGTTATGTATCCTAGAGATGACTTATCTTTTTTATTCTTGCATACCACAATAACCTCTTAAAAATCACCTTGGCCAAGGGAGATATTGAGGCTCAATGGGTTTGTCTTCAAAGGTAAGTATTCATAACTTTGTTCCTCCTTTGTAAGACTATATAGATTTACATTTGTCATGTATTAGGATTTTATCTATACATATATTAATTAAGATTCACCTATACATGTTTAATTTTTATGTTTATTACCCCCACTTTGTGACACAAGATTTAGTGAGCAATTGATTAGATTTTACTTTGTTTTGAATTTACTATGTGAATATAAAAACATAGGACCTAGCTAGGGTTATTGCATAGTGTTACTTGACCAGAGGCTTTAAAAACCTCTCTAGTGATGTTATTTTGGTAAGAGATCCTTTGTTTAGGTCTAGCAAATCTATCTTTGTCATGAACTCAAATAACTAATATATCAACAATCATAAGTGTAAGTAGGATTTATATTCTCTAAGATAGGATTGATTAATAGATCAATTGCATGTTCCTTTGTATACAAAATCTATAGGCATAGTCATTATTTTTGAGGGTTTAAAACATATAAAACACATATGACACTACTATTAGAACCAACACAATACCAGTTGTCACAAGGTCTCATTAGTACTATAAGCAAATAGGTAAGTTGTGAGTAATAGTTTTCTAATTTGAATAGTGATAAATCATTTCAAAAATTAATGATAACTATTATGAGTGATATAATACATAAATAATATAAAGACATCTCTCCCCTCCTTATTTATCATTTAGAATCATATAAATTAAATATTAATGTATTCTAATTCTAATTATAATTAGGGGATTAATTATATATTTTACACAATCTATATTACCCATAGCTTAAATATATTTAGATCATATTAGTCAAAATAAGTATAAAAAATTGGTGAACTTTATCGTTGAGCTGAACATGAAAAGCCCTAGTTTTATTCTATTTCAGGCTTTCATACTTACCTAAATTTTTAAATTTATCCTCTATAAGGGATCAATTTTCATATTTGATATTTTATTTCCATTTATTTACATAAGTGAATCCATCATGTATCTATAGTGAATGTTGATTTTATATATTTTGTGATTAAATAAATGATTGCAATAGTTACATGTCTCTTTCATAGATTATATAATGTACTATTATCTCATGCAATTAAATGGTTTGAATTTATATATAATAAAATAAATATGACATTAAAAATTATGAAATAGTCACTCTCCTTAGTAACACATATTTCATATGAGATTCTTCTAGTTACTACTCGAAAGGAAAGAGCATGTATCACTCCATTTGTTCCTCCTCCTTCAATACCTCAAGGTAGTGATAGATAATATCCCTCCACTATTATTTTCCCTAGGATTATATTGGATATCAAAGTCCATTCTATCACAATATAAAGAGTAGTGAAATTAATCAAAATATCCCTCCTAATATCCCTCTTGTACCTAAGTACCAACCAATACAACTAGAGATTATGATGTCATAAAAATACTACTATCAAAATATCTATATTAGAGTTAGTAAAGAGATCCAAAATCTCTAAGGACATTATTTATACGACCCAAGTGATGAAACTTTACCAAATGATATAAAATTTGCTTATTTTGCATCTATTGATAATATATTAAATGATAGCAAAGGTAAAATTTATTTTAAGAAATAATAGTTTAGTATTCAACATATTATAGATCAAAATTTCCCACTTTTTATTCAAGTACAAATATTAAATAAGTGGTTAAGTGTGTGATTATATACAATTCATTATGATTGAAAATTTTAAATATCGTGTTTCTTCAAACACTTGGTATTAACATCTATTGTATTCATAAGTTAGATAATAACATTAGATATTTTAATAATGTACCTTGAAAAGTATTAGGAAAAATTACATTGGATGGGTTGGGGTGGAGTGGGGTGGGGTGATAGAACTCTAATTACTATGTTTCAAGTGATTCCAAAAAAAAATTATTGTAAATTATTATTTGGTAGACCTACAATTCATGGTGTGGAAGTAGTCTCATCCACCTTACATCGATGCTTAAAATTTGTGCATGAATTTGTTTTGTGTTCATGTCTAGTGGATAATAAAATTTTGAAGTATTAAAATTTAATTAAACCTAATGAATTATTTACACCATAATTTAATTCCCCTCACTTCTGTGTATTACCTCTATTAGATGGCATGTTATTAAAATGATTACATACAAGGTAGGAGAGACAAACAAAAGTAATGAAAATTATTTTACTTCAAACATACCATCTAACCAATAAGTAGTAAAAGGACCAAAAAATATAAATTAAACACAAAAATATAATATAATATATCTTCTGTTGTTGGTCAATACATAAGATCCATATCGAATGATTATTGAATAAAATAGTGATGATGATAAAAATGAACTTACCAAAAACATAGATGAGTATTTGTATCATGTAAAATTTACACCTATAGGACCACAAGAGAATATATATAATTAAAACATGGTAAGCATTGATAAATTATGAGTTTTATTTTATGCATAACCTAATTTAGATAAAGGGAAGACATCCCTTCTAAGTAACTATCATTATAAAAATGGTGTAGCCACGTCCCTAGAGGAAACTCTAAAAATCAAGAAAGTGAAGAGTGAATGTTCTATGCTACATCATTAAATATATCATGATATATACAATAATGAAAACATGGATATAAATAAGAATTATTATTTTAATATCAACTTAAACTAGGAATATATCATAATAAGTACTCCATTGAATCAACACTTTTTAAAATCTAGTATGACTTGATCACAAGAAGAATTACACATTAAAAATGTATAATTGATGAATTTACAACACTTATGATCAGTTTAGTTAATAATATAGAGTTAATATAACTAGGACCTTCCACAGTTCATAATACAGCATTTCATGTAACTATTTTACAAAAGAAAAAACTAATTGTTATATTATAAATTTTTCTTGATAAAAATTTGATTAGTCTACCTTCCACTAAACATAAATATGTGGCTTGTTTATCACATTAAGAATGGAATTAATGTTTTAGTTACCATAGGATAATTGGGCATAGAATGGACAATTTTGAGGTATTCAAACAAAATATTAATAAGATTAAGGATCAAGGCATTATTATAATCATACAAGTATAGGTAAATTCATTTAATATGTATCTACTAATTTTACCTTCCAAAAACACCCAACAAAGGAAAATATCTTGTAAAGTATACACACACCCATGAATGGACATGTTGAATATTCAAGTATTCATAGAAGATTATTATAGTAAATAAGTTCAAGTTGATGTAGAGTATTGGGTTGATACATGCAACATTGAATTCCTACACAAAGTAGGCTATGTAAAATAAATGAGATACAACAAATTATCTATTACAAGGGATCAATATGTCATATTACATTACCAATTTATTATTTTCCAAAGGATTTGGACATATTGATATTTTTTGTGTATTTGGGAACAATTGTGAACTACACTTGGCTAATAGTGGTTAAAAAAAAAGGAACTAGCATTTCATATGGTAAAAATAAGTGTATTACATTTGAGTTTTATAATGAAAAAATGACAATTGAAAATTATGGAAAGGATGAAAACCTAAATATAAAGAATTCAATATAAATTTAAGTGGCATCACTTTAATAATATGACACTAGAACCTATACATGGTGCTGAGACAAAGGTAATGCTTACAAATATACACCTTGAGAAAGCAAAGGAAAAAAGTGATAAACACACTTAGGTATGATAAATCTAATGATGATGACCTATGGGAATTTAATGTAATTTTATATTTGGAGATAATAACTCTCTTAATAGATTCAAGGTATATTTTTAGGCATCCCATAATTATAATCCTAGGAATGTATACATAAAAATTAAATATTTATTAATAAAAAATATCAAATATTAAACAAAATCACAAAAGCAGGACCTATGCATGACATGTTTTATTGGTATACAAATTTGATTTGTGGTATTCATACTATAAAATGTGAATTACATACATTTTATTTATAGACATGATTTTCACATTATACATGAGTCAGATGTAGGACATATAGGCTCCATATAATACATGATACATGTATGGCATTACTTACACCCATGGGAAACCTTTATACACTAGGCACATGCCTATACTAGGGGATGTTTTGTACACTTATCATATTGTACTTTTTATACTAGTTAATTAATCATAGTAGACTACTATCCATGACTTTATCTTTCTCATACTTTAGAGACTATTATTTCATATGGATATTGTTATTTGATATATTGGATGATGCCATTGATTGACTATGTAAATAAACATTTCTTTCTCCATGCATGATTTTTATTAATGATTATAACATTCAGTGATATATTGAGTGTGTTATTCATGCACTAAATTTTTTTTGTCACATCATGTTTTAGTTGTGTAAGAGGACCCTCTATTCCAAATCATGACCATGTCATGTCTTTTTTGGGTCAAGTTAGTTCAAGTCGTGTGTGCTCCTTGATCATGATTTTTTTATTGGTAAAAAAGGGTTATGGGTTCCCTTACCCATTTTATATAAATAGATAAAATTATTATAAAAATATTATCGAAATGGTCACAATAGTTTATTATCATACCAAATATCCCATAGGTAATACATTTATAAAAGGCATATATAAAACATAAAAATAAGACTATCCAACCATATTTTCTAAAAATATGGATACATGAGCATCTACATACTCATATATACAAAAAATAATTCCAAAAATAAAAACTTAACGAGGTTATATCCTTCTCTCACAAGTAAAAATCAAGATAAGACTGATTAACATTCATCATCATCCATCCTATTTTTTGGCCCCATGTTTGCCCTAGAATAACAAGCAATGAAGGATGCCATCTAAGGGATAGAATAAATTTCAAATAGTAATAAATTATATTTTAATACCTATATCCTTGTCTATTTTACAAGGACATATTACGCATTCCATTCCCTTTTCATTTTGAACCACCTAAATTTGACATATACCAGGGAAAGGGGGATCTAAGGGAGCATGTCAAGGAATTTCTCATATTCTATTAAAAATTCATATTTAATTATTCATATATTCTCATTTTATTACCTTTTATTCATGGATGAAAAACATTTGAATAGTTCATGCACTTGCCCAAGGTATCAGTTACATCATTTTCAGACTTGTCAGAAAACATCGTTACGTATTTCTCTTATGATATGGAGCATGAGATCATATTACTAGACTTTTAAAATATCAAACATAGAAATGGATATATTATTTCATCCTTTTTTCAGAGGTGTCAAATACTTATTAGGATATTTCCATGCATGATTCTTGATAAATATCTTGTTTGTATCTTCATAGCCAACCTAAATCAAGATCTAGTTTTTCAATTATGGCTTCACTATGTAAATACATTTGATGAGATTATGAAACATTAATTGAAAATAATATAATTGATAAATTATTATCTAAAATATTCACAAAATAAAATCAAAATAAATATAATATCTCAACAAAAAAATCCCAAGTTATTTGATGAGAATAAAAATATTTTTGGTGGATTTCTAGATGCCAAAAATGTCCAAACCATCTAAGGCCCTAATCCTTTTATATGTAAAAGTGCATCTAACATAATTATACATAGAGGAAAGTTGAAGGCAAAATATAAGAATAATTTTAGGATCCACTCCTAAGAGCACACTTGATTACATTTGTATAAGCAACTAAACATAGAATTAAACCAGAAGTAATATGTAACTAGAATTCAAAAACAACATAGAATATGAGAGAAAATACAATCTTGTATTAACACTCTTCCAGAAGGAAATACAATGAATAAATCATACTCTTCCCACACCTCTTGGGTGTACAGTAATTCTCCCTCAAGAGTTCTCTCTCTCAATCAATTACAACCATAACTCAACACTGAGTTGTTCCCTCCACCAGTAAGTGACAATCAACTCAACCGTTGTTGCCTACTTCCAGTCCACCAAGTACTCCAAGTAATCCAATTAGATGTCCTTGATCTTGCACACTTGCAGATCTAATTGATCTTACTTACCATGTAGATCTCCTTGATCTTGCGACCTACAGATCAACTGATCTTACAATTGGAAGGATCTCTTCCTTGTCCTTAGTTCATGATTACAATACAGCCCCATGGGTCTCTTAAATAGATCCCATACAAACAAAAATTAGACTTCCCAATTATAATAACTAGAAACATAGACTCAAGACTAAAATTAGTCTTTACATGCAAACTAACTGTCCATCTAAAATTAGACCATTTCTGGAGACGCATGCAAACGCACACACACACACAAGTTGCCGACATCGGTTCCTGTCTGACTGATGTTGATTGCTCTATACACTAAATATGACCAACGTTGGTTGGCCTGACCGACGTCGGTTACTGTAACACTCAGCAACCTCTTCCATTTCCATACCTATGAAGCTTTTAGCTCCATAACCTAACAATCTCCCACTTGGAGATAAATAGTTGCACCTGTACCTATACCTGTACATCCTCTAGTTTTGTTTTTGGCTTGTATCCCTCTTCAAGTTTAGTCTTGAAGACCAATAGAAGTTGAATGAAGATTCAACTTCTCCTTTGTTCCTAGCTTTGTTAACATACCTACAGGGTTCTTATCCTTGCTAGCCACTATGACTACAACGACCTTCTACAACTCTGATATCTACCTAACTGCCATTCCACCAACAGTGAACACATATCTTGTGGTGCTTCTCCTATCATCAAATTAACCTACCATATCTGAATCTACATACCCATGTAGAGAATCACTTGACCCTGCATAGCATGAATACCTGCTGTTGGTCCCTCTCAGATACTTGAGAATCCATTAAACTACTTTCCAGTGCTCCTTTCCTAGATTGGCCATAAACTTGCTAACAACTCCCACTACTTGGGCAATATCAGGTCTAGTACTCATGTACTCAACCTCATTATGTGATTTAGGACACTGTTCTATGAATTGTCCAACCATAGGTGTGCTAACCGATTCTGCATCCTGCATATTAAACCTCTCCACTACCTTATTCACATAATCCTCTAGAGACAAAATCAACCTGTGACTTTCCCTTTCTCTAGAAATACTCATGCCAAGGATTTCTACTCCTAAATCCTTCCTGGTACATGTCTAAGCTACTTTTACCTTTAGCTCAACAAATCCCTGCATGTGTGACCCTGTAACAAGCATATACACAACATATAGTAATAAGATAATGTAGCAACCATTATCCAACTTGGTAAAATAAACACAGTGATTACATTGACATTGACTAAAGCCATGCTTTGTCATAAACCTATCAAACCTATACCACTATCCTAGAGCTTGCTCAAGACCATATAACCTGGCCTTCTATCTCACCTATCCATTCTCTCCTTTCTTTAACCTATAAATCCATTCCTCTTTTAGTGCTTTCATTTTGGCTAGCAACTCTACCAAATCCCACGTTTGGTTCTCTTCCAAGGATTCAATTTCCTCATTCATGCCATGTTCCCACTGTTTCCTGGATTCTACCTGCATTGCCTCTTCAAAACTTCCTAGTTTTCCACCATAAGTGAGCAACAAGTAGTATAAAGAAGAAGACTAATGAATTTGAGGCTTACTTACCCTTTCAGTCCTCCACATGGGCATTTGAGACTCCTTGACAGCTTGCTATCCACCCAACATTTATTTTAACAGTGACCGATCTCGATCATCTCTCAGTCTGCACCCAATCGATGTCGGTTCCATGCGACTGACCTGACTGTCAATGTCAGTTCCCTGATCGACATCGGTTTCCACCTGCCTTACATCATCATCTTTGGTCTCCACCAAACTGACGTCGGTTCCTACCTATTCGACGTCGGTTCTCACTTGACTGACATTGGTACTTGTGTTTTTCTATGAGTGATGATTTTTACCTGCAAGCTCATTTTGGATCATAACCTTGTCCAAATCAACATTGCCCTGCTTAGAATTATTCATCCTCTTGAGCTGATCTCTATCCATCATCTTCTCCTTGAAAACCAAGGATTTCTAGTTCTTAACATTTGACTTAAGAACATGCATTCCCTTCTCACTCATGTGGCCAAGCCTACAGAGCCACATCTTTGCATCTACATTTGAAGTAGATAAAATAAAATGAGAATCAGTAATACAAATAGATAGATAAAGTGTACCTACTTTCTTACCTCTTGCTAATACAAGTGCACCCTTGGAAACTTTCCAAGATTCTGTTGTGAGAGTAATAGTGCAACCCTCATCACCCAACTTTTTTATAGAAATTAGACTCCTCTTCAGGATGGGAACATGCATGAAATCCTTCAACACCCATGTGTTTCCCATCTGCAATTTCAGCTGCACTTTCCCTTTGCCAACAATTTGACAAGGCTTACCATCCCCTAAATAAACTTTTCCAAAGTCTCCATGGACATAATCATGAAAAAATTCTCTATTCGAGGTTGCACGGAAAGAGGCACCAGAATCTAAAACCCAAGATTCTACTTTATCCAAGGAACATACAAGAGCATCTTGTACAACAATACCTACAACATCTACTTCTTTATTTCCTTCATGTTGATCTTCTACCAACCAACAATCTTTCTTTACATGCCCTTTCTTTTCACAATTTCAGCAGGTTATACTAACATACTTGGATCTGGATCTCCTACCTATCTTTGACCTTGATTTCCTTTTCTCAACCTTCTCTCTTTGCTTTCGCCTACTTTCAACACTTAAAGAATTACCTGATGATTCACCTATGCTTTTCCTACGAATTTCTTCATTTAAGATTACACTAACAACATCATCAACTTTCAAGATATTTGAAGTAGACGCAGTATTATTAACTGCCATTACCAAGCTATCCCAACTTTTAGGTAAAGATCATAAGATTAAGAGAGCCTTAACTTCATCATCAAAAACTATTTTGACTGAATTTAACTGGTTTATCAAACCATGGAAATCACTAAGATGACTATATACAGATCCACCTTCCAGCATTTGCAAATTAAATAATTGTTTCATAAGAAATACCTTATTTGAAGCTGAGGGTTTTTCATATAAATTTGCCAAAGATTCCATTAACTCTACCATTGTCATTGCCTGAGATAAGTTGGAAACCACAAAAGCTGCCAAGGTCAGCCTTATAGCTCCTAAAGCCTTTCTATCAAGAACCTTCCATTCTTCATCTTGCATACATGTGGGCTTACATGAAACCCCACCCAACGGTAAGTATAGATCTTTTTGATATAGATAATCCTCTATCTGCATCCTCCATAATTGATAATTCTTGCCATTAATTTCTCCATTCTTAGCATACTTTCTTCTACCATTGTTATACTCCCACTCAAACAGAAAACCCTATGAGTGAGATATAATCAATAAACACTTAACACACTCTAAAACCAAGGTGTTAGTGAACCAAGCTCTAATACCAATTGTCAGGATCCACTCCTAAGAGCACACTTGATTACCTTTGTATAAGCAACTAAACACGGAATTAAACTAGAAGTAATATGTAACTAGAATTCAGAAATAGCACAGAATATGAGAGACAATACAATCTTGTATTAACACTCTTCCAGAAGGAAATACAATGAAGAAATCACACTCTTCCCACACCTCTTGGGCATATAGTAATTCTCCCTCAAGAGTTCTCTCTCTCAATCAATTACAACCACAACTCAACACTGAGTTGTTCCCTCCACCAGTAAGTGACAATCAACTCAACCATTATTGCCTACCTCCAGTCCACCAAGTACTCCAAGTACTTCAAGTAGATCTCCTTGATCTTGCACACCTGTAGATCTAACTGATCTTACTTACCATGTAGATCTCCTTGATCTTGCTACCTACAAATCAACTGATCTTACAATTGGAAGGATCTCTTCCTTGTCCTTAGTCCTTGATTACAATACAGCCCCATGGGTCTCTTAAATAGATCCCATACAAACAAAAATTAGACTTCCCAATTACAATAATTAGAAACACAGACTCAAGACTAAAATTAGTCTTTACATGCAAACTAACTGTTCGTCTAAAATTAGACTAGTTATAGAGACGCATGCAAAAACACACACACACAAGTTGCCGATGTCGGTTCCTATCTCATTGATGTCGATCGACCCCTAACCGATGCTGGTTGCTCTGTACACTAAATATGACTGATGTCAGTTGGCCTGACCAATGTCAATTACTGTAACACTCAGCAACCTCCTCCATTTGCATACCTGTGAAGTTTTTAACTCCATAACCTAACAAATAAATAGTACACTGCTCTCATCAAACCTATGGAGAGTGTCCTAAATAATATTATAACTCCTAACATGATTGTTCTTTTTGAAAATAAAAACCCTTGATGAGATTCAATCAAAACTAAAATGGTATAAGTAAAATAAATGTTGTGGCTATCATCAAGTCAAGGGTTATGCCACCTAAAGGTGTATGCAATTGTAAAATCATATCTAATACTTGATCAACCATAAATAAATAGATATTAAAGGAGAGGAATCCTTTTCCATGAATCAACAACTTAGAATATATCATGAACCTTTTCCCAAGCATGACCAAAAATATAAAAATACACATCAAGACCAAGTTCAAACTTGTCATTCTAATCATGTGGACTAAAATAGGAACCCTCACCATTATGACCAATATTTTAGTCACATTAACCATTTTAATCATAGATTTACCACCATCAATAAAATATCCAAGCCTTATAAACAACCTCCTTTCTAAAATTGGCTTGTTATCAAGATTAAAGGACCATTATCAGATTGTGCCAATACCACATATCATTGAAAAATAACTATACTTCAAGAACATCCTAAAATTAACCATCAAAGGGAACCCCTCAAGGTCAATTTCTAAAGTCCTCCTCTAACTACTTTTTTAGGGGACTATGACATCATCTAATAGATTGAGAAGACCCTAATGAAAATTTATATTATGTATATTCTTAAATTGCCATTTTTCCATCATGGCATTCTAAAAAAACCCTCTATGATTGAAGAGTTATGAAAGATATTGACCCCTACCAGTTCCAAACCATTATGGATTCTCTCTCATCTACCTAATAACTTACCTTTGATCCATAATACATACCTCCTATTGGTAACAATCACAATAACCCCTTGTATATCAAGTTATTCATTTAAAATAACAAAATTAAGAGAGTGTTTCTAGATAGTGGGTATGGATTCAACCTCTTCAATATCAATCTAATCAAGAATTTGGGAATTTCATAATTTGTGTTTGGGATATAGGTTTTAATGATAAAATATTATGATGACAATGAACAAAAGTTAGCTAGTACTATATAACTTTATATCATGGTGGGGCTTAACACATAGGAAACCCTATTCTATATGGTGGAATTTTAATTACCCTATAACATTATTTTGGGTCATTATTGGATACACAAAATTTAAGTTGTGCCATCAACCCTTTATCAGTGTTTTAAATTCCCTCATTCTAGAATGGAAGTCATTATCCTCAGTGATCCAAAAACCTTACAATATCATAAAGTGTTATAGGGACACTATCGTGATGCCAATTATTACCCTAACACTAAAAATGATCCTCTTGTAAATAACAAGTCCAAGTCATACATCCATCTAGGTGATTTATTGTCCACTTCCTCTAATCTTCTTACATCTTCCCACACTAAAATAATCCCAAAAGGATGTGGTGAATATAAATATCACACATTCAATGTTTGTGAAATCCATGTGTAACCACAAAGTTATGAGTGTCCCATGATGAAGGATGTTAATTTCACATCTCATCAATTTGGAAAGATGACATTTGATATATATTTCCTTTTGTTAAATGAATAGATTGAGTGATAATATGAATCTTGAAAATATGATGAAGGCCTTGCATCATGTTTCCAACATATAAAGTACTAAAGGCCAATCAAATTTACAAGAATATGAAATATAATGGAATGGGAGAATTGGACATCAATAAGAACTATCTAAAAGATGACTTTCCCTTAATAAACATTGATATGATAGTTGGCTTGATAATTTGTATGAAATTTTATCACTTGTGGATGGATTTTCATGTTATAATCAAATCTATATTTCACTAGAGGACCAACACAAGACAAATTTTACAACTCCATAGGGAAATTTCCTCTACCAAGTCATGCCCTTCAAAATAAATAACATCAATGCAATATATCAATGAGTAATGAATGTGATGTTAGGATAATTTTTGATCCAAAGTAATTAGTTTGTTATATTTTCTTTTTATTGATTATAGGTTGGTTTCACCCATTGGTTGGTTTTGTAACCAACTCTTTCCATAAGATTTTAAGCTTACCATTGTACAAAAATAGGCAATATTACATTTTATCAAATATATTTTTGATTTAATTCATCTTTGATTAGACCTAATAGTGGTATCAGAGCCACATTAAAAGAAGAAAGACATGAATGCAAAAATGGAAGGAGAGACAACAATGAATTTAAGTTAAAGAATATAATTTCTAAAATAATTAATTGATGTAGGGGAGAAGAAGAGTATCAATAACCATCCAACTATTTAGATTGGCATAGTTTCTTCATCAAAATCACCAGCTTTGTGTACAGCCTAAGGAAGACTAAGAATGTAACATATATTTCAAAAATTGATAAAAATTACATGGAAGGATGAGTAAATCCATAGAAGAGATCAAAATGATACACTTCTCCCACCACTAATGTTGTGAGCCTAATAAGTTCAATGTGAATCAAAGTGGCACTAGAATCAAAGATTTTCAATTTGATGGTCTTATTTGCTAGTCCTTGTAAATTCTATGTAGTAGCTAAGCTCAAATTTATTGACCTGTATGGTAACATTGGCTTTTTATAGGTAGACCTTCTCTAATTAACTTCAGACTTGGTATAATTTTAATGTGATACAACAAAATGTAACACAAACCTGGAACAATTTTAATGTGATATGACAAAGTCTAATAAGTTTTTAAGGTTTTTATTAAACTCTATCACTACCTTACTGAGTGGGGCCCTCCCCAAGAGTGGTAAAGTTTATAAAATTTTATAATGAATCATTAATACATTTTGGCCAAGTAAGAGGATGTAAATTTTTTTTTTGCTATCATACTTTCAAATTTGTTAAATTTTTTTGTTAAAGGCAAGTTTAATAGAAATTATTTTTAGATACTTGCAAACAAAATAGATTTAAATTTTTTTGAAGGATATTTTCTTGGGTTAAAATTTTTGACATCATTTTGTATAAAGGAGATATAAGGTTAAAAAAAAAAAATCTGATATTATATAAATAAGGGTGTAATAGGATTTATAAGGTGTTATCATTTTTTCAAGTCCCAAGAATCTCTTGTAATCAAAAACTATTTCAAAGGTAAAGGCAAAACCTCGATAGCATTCCTTATTTTTTGATTTCATACCATGGATAAAATTATCAACCTGATTTCTAAAAATGGATGCTTAACTCCTAAAAATTATAAGGAATGGTCAATAAACATGGAAAATACATTAATCTTCAATAACTTATGGGAAGTAGTTGGAAAGCAACCAACATTACCCATTGATGCCACAAAGGTTGTAGAATTTCATAAATGTGACAAATATGCCCTTGTTTTATTAGAATTAACTTGCAGTGCACAGGTTATAATTCACATAGAGGCCATCAAGTCATAAGCTTAGAAAGCATGAAAATCTTTAAAAGACTTATATAATAAACAACTTGCATATAAGAAAACTAACATTCTTACGTAGTTTCTCAACAATAAACTAACAGATGATGAAGATGTTAAGAATATGTGTCATGAATTAAGAATTTAAAACAATAATATGGCACTACTAGTGGTAAAATTGATGATGAAATACTCATTTCTATTATTTTGAATCACCTTAGACCTAGCTACAAGAACTTTCTAAAAATGTTATAGCTTAGTGACATTATTAAAAAAACTACTTTTGATTCCATTTTTTAGTTGCTCACTCAACATGAGTGAAAATTTTCAAAGAAGAAATAAAAACCTACTGAGGAGGCCCACTAAACCAAAATAGGTGATCCATTATATGAGCATAAAAAAATCCTTCTTCAAAGCAATTTTAGAGATAAAAACACTCTATGTGGCACACTTCATACACAAGCATCATTATAGTTCTCCAAAGCATATAAATCATTCTTATTCTTCAAACCATAGACATCACTTTAGTTTTCAGAAGCATGAGCATTACCACAAACATTCACATGCATAGAAGCACAAGCACATGCATTCTTCTTCATGTAGCTATTCTTCTTCTATTTCCAATGGAAGTGAGATTATATGATACAATTATGGTGTCATAAGACACCTCTCTAAATATTTCCCCTCCAAAATGAGGTACTCTTGACATCAATAAAAGGTAGAAGAAAACAATGCCTGTCACTCCAGCCATTTTAGTCACTCGTCTAGTTCCTCTTCTAGTTATTCTTCTACATATTATTCCGATGGATGGGATGATTGTAAACTTTATTACACCAGGGTTGATGACTATATATTATGAGATGGTAAGACACCCATCTTGTGCAAGATACTAGGCTTAAGATTGAGATTTGATGTAGTATCATTTTTTGGCTTGTGTACTTTGCTTTCATAGATCTAGTGTTGATATGATTTTTGATGTGAAACATTTAAGTGGTTTGTACTTGGTTTATTTTAATGCATGCATTTTCACCTCTTTCCTAATATGGGGAGAAGATATTTCATATTATATTTTGGTCAGTCATCAGTGGTTTTAGTATAAGTCAACATTGAGTTGCTAACATTGTTATTGTTGAGAGATGTTGGTGATTGTTGGGCATCAGTTTGAGATGTACCATACATAGTATTGGGGTAATCACTTGTTGGAAATATTATATGTGAGAATTTACATATTTTGATAGAGTGTGATATTTTCCTACTTTAGTGTGGATATGATCAGGGTATTGATTAGTCCAAGATGCACAATGTACTAGTTGCAGTTACAATAGAGTCTACTTGGATGACTCACAGTTCATTTCTTTAATCTTTCCATAACACTTTAAATAAAGGGGGAGTTTTTTGGGATAATTTTTTATTAAAATCAATTACTTTTTATGGTTTTTTTAATTATAGGTTGGTTTTACCCATTGGTTGGTTTTGTAACCAACTCTTTCCATAAGCTTTAATCTTACCATTGTACAGAAATAAACAATATTGTATTTCCCCAAATATATTTCTAATTTAATTCCTCCCTGATTATACCTAACATTTAATTTCTCATGAAATAATGTATGACATTATCAAATATTATGACAATGACATTTTGGGTAATTTAAGAACCTAGGATAAACATCATGCAGTTATCAAGAGGATTTTTGAGAGACCAAGAGAATATAAAGTATGGATAAATACCAATAAGTGCATCATTTGTGTCACATTTGACACACTTTTGGGATTAATTATTTCCCATTGATTCATTCAAGTTTATCTAGCCAAATTCAAATCTATTATTATGATACCTCCACCATAAAATCTTAAGTAGGTTCAACATATCCAAGGAAAGCATCACACCATCCACTACTCCATATCACATATGGAAGATAATCTCAACCATTCATTCATATTGAAAATAAAGGGGTTGAATATCATTGGATTATATAATGTCAAAAATCCTTTTATGATTTAAATCAATATCTTTTTCATCCTCTAGTCCTAACACCACCAATGCTGAGAAAACCAATGATTATTTATATATCAATGAATTAATGTGCCATAGGATACTTCCTAGCTTAGAATGATGAGCATGGAAAATAATTAGCCATATATTACCTTAATAGAACATTAGTTTCATATCATCTTAACTATACCCTAATTAAAAAAACATGTTTAACGGTCATCTTCACATCCCATAAACTTCAACATTACATGCTAAACAACCAAATGAAGATCATTTATAAGATCAATCCTATGAATTATCTTCTATAAAAATTATCCTTTATAGGATGAATGGCCAAATTGATCATGCTTCTCAATCATTTTGATATTGAGTATGCCAATCATAATGAAATTAAAGTAAATGTTTTGATAGATCAGTTAATTTTAGCCCCTTTACCTAATGCAAAACCACTGGATACATGATTTCCTAAAAAAAAATCCTAACAATTTATGAGTCACACATGTGTAAGCTTTATTTTTATGGCTCCTTCACTACTCATGGCATGGGAGTTATCATGCATCAAAGTAATATCATTTCAAAGGCCTTAATAATCATCTTCCCTTTCACCAACAACATTTTAGACTATTATTCACTAATTATAGGGATTCAACTTGTTTTTCAATGGAATATCCAACAAATCCAAGTCTATAGGGACTCACAACTTACAATAAAATAGGTCAATAATGATTTTTATACAAAGTTTAATAATATTATCCCTTAAAAGAACATGGTTAAAATTATTAAATCATAGTTTCAACATATCAAATTTGTTCAGGTTCCATGATCCATCAACAAGTCCGAGGATGTAATGAATAGCATTAGTTCTTTGCTTGATATGTCTCAAGACACACATAAATGCTAGTTTCTGGTTAAACAACTTTTAATTTCATCCCATCAATCTCTTGTGTTATAACATTTTTATGACATCATTAGTCTCAATCCCTCATTATATCATTATATCTATAATTACCTTCATAATAATATGCTTCCTCTCAACCTTAATTGACACCATTACAAAACTTTCATTCAAAATGTCTCTCATTTCACCATTATCATCAACATGCTCTATTGGAGAGGTTATGAAGGAACCTTGTTGAGATGTCTAAACTCATATGAGTCCCACTTAGTAGTCAAGGAGGTTTATGATGGCATATGTAGAGCACATACCAATCGCATGGTCCTAACCAAGAAGGTCCTTTGAATCAATTATTATTGGTTGAATATGGATCATGATACCTATCAATACTTCATGAAGTGTGTGGTGTTTAATAAACATGGATACCTAATTCATGATATGTCACATGAATTAAAAACCATAACCACTCCATGACATGTTCCCACCTGGGGATTCAATCTCATTAGAAATAATAACCCCTCCTCATCATATGGTGATAAGTACATTAATATAAACATTGATTATTTCACTAAGTGGGTGGAAGCTATGCCACTCACTTATGTCACTAGTAAGAAAATTTAAAAATTCATCCTTATTCATATCATTTTATGTTATAGTATCCCTCTAAGATTATTTAAAATAATGAAAAAACACTCAAAAATAAATATGTCTAGGTCATGTACAGACAATTCCACATCCAACTTAAGTGGTCCACACTATATTACTCCCAAGGTTTCCAAATCATCAATGATGTGGGCCACAATCAGCATCTTCATTTATATCCTTCTTCGTGGGCTTACCGAAAAAAAATCATATTAAAACTAGCACTACTCCATATTCATTGGTATTTTTTGTTAAGGACATCTTTCCCATCAAGGTTGAACTACCTTATTTCTATGTATCACTCCAAGGCCTCATAAAATAAGAAGCATATAGGGTTTCCTAGCTTCAATAACTAGACCTCTTGAATGAAAATCATCTACATGCCCTTAATCAACTAAATTCATATCAAAATCGATTTTGAAATGAGCACAAAAAGAAATTTTTAAAAAGAGAGTTTGAAATTGGTGATTTAGTCCTTAAAGAGAATGAAATAAATATAAAGGTTGATGGGGAAAATAATTTTAAGTTTAAAATTAATTGGGTAGGAATCTACATCATTTTCACTAACTTCAATTCAATAATATATAAATTAGATACTCATGATGATCATGAATTGGACAAGTTGATGAGAATAATGCATCTAAAGTGATTATATACGTGAATCAAGTCCTTGTTTTTGCCTAATTGTGCATAGTCTTATTTAAAAAAAATCATCCAATGGTGAAAACCAATTCTCTAATTCCTTCTATAAGCATGGTCATGAAAAATGGTCTATAATGTCACTTTTTTTAAGCCTTTGTCTACACACATACACACAAAAATGCCTTTTATACTCTAGGTCAGTCCATCCATCTTATTCCCTCTCATTCCATTATCCTTTATTTTCTTACCATTCCACTTGTCCTATCATATTCATCATCGTATTAATCTCATTTGACCTTGGTCTTAGATTGTGTACACAATGGTGATTTTGTGTAAATATTCAACATGTCATTGACTCTTTAGCTTGAATACTTCAAAGGAATATAAGAGCATGAAAATAAGACCCTTCAAGAACTACCTAGAGATTCTTTTTAATCCTTCCTTTATTTGTTATCCCTCATCACTATATCACTTCATCTCTCTTCAATCCTACCCTCATTAATACTAATCCTAGGATCTATATTTCCAAAGTTTCATGTTGATGTATATTCTCACGAAACACTAATTATATAGTCCCACATCCTTGCACTCTATGCCTTATACTATTTCAACCTACATTGCATAGCCTCACCATCTTTTGTCACTATTCATCAAGTCACTACATATATATGACACATCTTACCATATGAATTATATCATGACTTAGGGGAAAGGATTTAATAAGCTAAGTGGAATCATGATTCACTCATCCTCTATCCCTAGGATTTTTGAAATAACAAAGGTTGAATCATAGAAACCATTATCACCATGCATATTCATGTTTTTTTATGTGATTTGTGTTTGTGTATATTAATTGTGTGTTTTTAACTACATGTTAGCCTCTTTTTTTTATAAGTAATTATAGTCACATTATTTTTCATTTGTATTTTATTTTTTCCTTTTTCATCTCATCTTGTGTTTTTGTATTGTGGCATGAAGCAAGGGTGACATATTGGTTGATAAAATACCAATGATACACCACACTCAATGGTATATGCATGTCTTTGTGTATTTTTATCTTTTAATTATGGAAATAATACATCACGATTATAAATATATCATAGTGCATTTTTCCTAGTGATATAATAAAAAGGATATTCTTAAAACATTACTCAAGATATATCCAAATGCCGAACGACATCATATATCTAGTTCAATCATCCACATAATATAATCAAATCAAAATTACAATCATCTACCCATCATATCCTTTCTCAATCCAATCATATATCCTTCCTATAATTATATGTAACAATTCCAATAATCACCAATCTAATCATATTTAATAATCACAATAATCACTAATATAAAAATGTGGCTAACATCCATCATCATCATAAATCCTAACCAATATCCTTGGGGAATACTTAAAGCATTGGAATCATCTTATCATTTATCATCTCATCCTCCCTCCTATAGATAAATATATACTCCTAAATTCCATATGGAATATGTAGGCAATGTTTGGTCACATGGGGTGTTTGAGTTCAACTCATCTATCATTTTCAAATTCTTCATCCATTGACCACTTGTCCTCATATCATTTCCTCCCTTATTCCTTATATCTCCTAATCATTTCATTATCTCCATTCATTTAATCCTTGAGATACAATAAATCAATCAATCATCAATTAAATCAAATATCACATCTCTTCTTAGCATGCATCCTTACCTAGGATGTGTCCAAAGCTTATGACATGGGTCTATCCATTTAATCAAAGCTAACATCTCTCCATGACATGAATCATTTCCTAGGATATTTATAAATCTTACAACATTACTAATCAATCATTCAATCCAATCCTTCATCTCTCATTAGCATGAATCCTTGCCTATGATACATAAAATTCTTGTGACCTCCTTTATTATCCTTTATTTACGATTTCTTCCCTCAACTAGGGTGAATCTAAGGTTATATCATCATCCTCTTTTCTCCATCACATATGTATTTTCTAAGTGCATTATCAGATTTATGGCTCATTTATTACATCAATATTGTTATTCATCATCACCTTTCATATCCATCACCTTTCTTGTAACCCACCTCTTTTTAAAATTATTCTCACCTCCCACCCCTCACTTCTCTTTCGAATGGCTACTTGTCTCATTTATCTCTACATGAACCTTTGACAAGGCATCACCCATCCTAACTTATTAATTCATACAACTGTTTTCTTCTTCAAAATACCATTACTTTATCCAATCACAATACCATTTCAAAGAGGGGGAAAATGTATACATATAAAATTCACTATATCACTCACTAATAATTCCATCCTCATTCCATACTAATTATGATTATTAGTTATTTACATTCCACATTCCATAATTTATTCTAATAAACTACTCTAATACTCCCTTATATTTTAATAAATTTCAATACTCACTTTTTAAAAAACACTAAATTGTCTAATTTTTGCATATGATGGCCCAATTCATAAAATTTAAAACTGTTAGTAGGGGCCAACTTGTTTGCATTAGTTTAACATGTTTTTTTTTCATATGATTTAATATGAAATAGTGTTATGTTGATTTATTTAAACATTTTTAATATCATTAAGTGAATCTATCACTACATAAGATTCATAAAAATATCACAAAGAATATTCCTTCTTCATTTATATATTATAAAGATGTTTTCATAAGTATCATAGAAGATTAAAACATGAATAGAATATGCAATCACAAATAAGTGATATTTGATATCGATAACAATGTAATATCATGCCCATAAATACATTTACATGTAGGACAATTTTCGTGTCTATATAATGCATTCACATTTTGTGACTTGAATGTTGCTCACTCAAACCAATTGTACTCTCACTAGCATGAATATATTTAATAGCATAATGCTCAAGTTTATAATCTTGTGATGTTATTTGATTATTAACAATAACTCATGTAATTTTAGCTACCTTAGTTTTGTTTATTATTGATCATTGATTACTAATATCACCCTTGTCCACATTAGCATTGAAGGCCATTCTTGGCATGTTGATAAGTGTTTAATGGGGAATTTGAATTGATTTATTTAATTTCTCATATTCCTTAGTAATTATATTGACCTAGGCTTGTTATTGATTCATTTCAAAGGTTATAATTCATTTTTATGGGAAGATATTTGGAAATTTGTATGCTCTCAAGGTAATTCCATTTCATGAATTTGAATTTAAGACCGCTAATTACTAAGGGATTCATTCACAAACCTTTTAATCTTAGTATTAATGGTTTTTCCTTGCCTCATTTTTGGTTGTCGATGTGCAAAAGGTGGTAGGATGACTAGTGGTTACAAGGCCTATTACTAAATTAGCTTATTGGTTGTTTTAGTTAAAGAATTGGTAGCTCATTTAAATGACTCCACTCTCCATTAGTTTAGTGGACATGTCACTTAACCACATTAATGGATCTTCTTAGAAGTTAAACCACCATAAAAAATTCAATTTTTACATTTGAGCTTCATTCATTCAAGCTTTATGCAGAAAGGATACTCTATAGGTTTGGTTTTCCAAAGGCAGACCAATGAGTTTTTTAATTCAGAATCATATCGTTTTGTGCCCCTGATTAGTGGCAAGTAATAAAATAGTATTAGCTGGTTGATTTTGATGAAAATCATTTTTTATATTAATAAATTCCATTATGGTTGGACAATGTTTCAATAATTTGAAGTTATGGGGTTTGTCTTGCATAAGGTAAAAATATTTAGTTATGTGCATAAAGTCATTGCATACATGTTTTTGTTTATTATACTAGGTTTTTTGGGAAATAAAGAATGTATAATTTATGGATAAAACCTTTATTATTATAATTTTTAACAATTTAAGATTAGTTTTGAAAAATGACTTGTAGTATTGTATATATTCTAGGTGTATATTCAAAACCATATATATGTTGATATTGTATGCTTTATGGGTTTCATGCAAAGATTTGCATTCTATAAATATAGTCAACATGCATTCAAGGTTGTTTTTATCATTCCTACAATCTTATTTTTATTATATGGGATGTCTCTTTGTCTAGTTTACCATTATGCTATCATTTATTGTATGAAGTGAATTAGTCTTTTTAGCCATAAGTATAATGTTAATGGTTTTAGTGTATACATTCATAAACTACTAAGAGTTTGGATGATAATTTTATTTTTGAAAAGAATAATGATAGACTTGTTTTTTATTTTTATTTAAATAGTAAAAGTTTAAATTATTTTAAACACCACGTGACTTTGTTTCATTTTGGTTATTATCTTAATATTAACCTTAGAATAACATATTTTAATCAAAATTTTCAAGACAAAATTTCTCTCACTATGCCAAAAAAACTACATTTTAACCACCTATAGGAAAAACAATTGTGATAACTCTAATGGCCAAATGACCATCAATGTAAACCTAAAATAATAGAGTATGATGACCTTTTAGATGTCAATTTTAACTTTGTATAGACATATACTAAAATGGTTGTTTCCATAAAAATGAAATTTGTTATAGTTTGATATGAGACTCATCTTTCATGTTATTTAGTTAAAATATTTTTTTCATGAAGGTTTTACATTGAATAATTCATTTTCAAACATGGTTATTCCCCTATAATGAAGTCAATATATTCAATTGTTGAAATGCTCAATTTTGATAATAATGGGTTCAGATCATTTTATAGTGGTTATTTGATGTTCTGATCAATTCATATACTGGGTGTTTTGATCA
>JARHVA010008715.1:170000-280000 GCA_037957365.1 Torreya grandis | reverse complement strand
AATCTTTTATAGTTTATATATTAGGGGAAAAAATTGTGAAAATTTAATATAATTTTTATAAAAAAAATATTTTGACTTAATTAAATTAATATGAAATTTTATTTATAATATTTATAAGAATAATTTTTTGGATTTCCTTCACATCTTTTTGTAATTCTATAATCTTCATTTTTTTCTAGTTTTATTCTAGAGGTGGAAATAAGGTTAAATTTGATGGTCTTTGTTTAATTTTTTTTTTCGTAAAATATAGTCAAATGCTTTTGTAGATACTAATGCAAGGTGAAATTTTGAGTAGGGCATAAAAATTATAAATATAAATATATTTTATTTTCAATATTTCCTTCCTATACTAAACAAATGTGTTGGCATTTGAAAGGCAATGTTTAAAATATAATTGTCATTAAAATGTTACATAATATGAAACATTCGTGGGTCAAATTCAGTTCATAGATAGTGTTATTACAATGGCTTTAAATTTTTAAGAAAATATCACACGTGATTAGGCACTAAATTTGGTAGTCAACCCTATTTGCCATGAAATTATTTTAAGGATAGTTATTTATTCAACATTACTCTTAAAATATTAGTATAATTCATAATATAATATATAAATATCAAATATTAACTATATATTCATCTTAATCCTTAAAAAAAGTTTTTGTTTGGTCTAATTTTCACCTTACATCTCTATACCAAAAAAAATATTGTATGATATTAATAACAAACACATATACAATTATATGGCCATGACATTTGGTCCCTCCACATGACATATATTCTAACTAAAAATCATCACCTTTCATTCATATTAGCTTCCATGAGGAAATATTTTTATCTTAAACTTAAGAGAAATAATTTAACCATAACCCATTGGAAATTTATATAAAAATAATATGATTAAAAATAACTTTAAGACTACAATAATTTATAATATAAAAAAATAGGATTATAGAAAAAAATTATTTTGTTCTTCATAAGAGACCTCAGAAGTTGTTTCCAACTCAATAAAAGGTAATGAAGGAAGAGGATTAGGATATGTTAGCATTAAATCCTAGGAGGTTTCATCAAATAACACATTCTGCTAGTAAATCACTGTAGTGCTACCTAGAACAAGAAGAAGATATGAATTCACATCTTCACAGTAGCTGATAAAGATACATGGACAACCCTTCCTTTCCATAACTTTCCATTTTTAATTTGGAATGTACAACCATGCATTACATCAAAAACTAGGAAATTAGAAACATTTGGCTTGACACCAAACCATTTTTATTCAAAAGTCATATTTTACAATGTGAAATGGGAAATTTAATTTTTAATGTAAACTTCACACTAAAATCACTTTTCCAAATATTATGGAGGAAAGTATTTATAATGGACCATGAAATCAACCATTTCCTTTACTGTGTGATTTCTACACTCATCTACACCATTTTGATGATGGTGTAGTGGACAATATATTAAATTTGAATTTTTTCCTATTCATAGAAGATAAATATCTAGTTATTGACAAACTCTCCTCCATTATCTATTCTGAGACACTATATTTTTCTCTCTAATAGTTTTTCAATAAGGGCCTTGAAAATTTTAAAGTACTCAAAACTTTGCTATTAATTTTCATAAAATAGACCTAAGTTATATGATATATTATCAATGAATGCAAACACATATTTTATGTTTATGAAAATAAAAATTAGGAAATAACATAGGATCTTGATGAACCAAATCTAATTTGTCACTTTCCCTCAAGGATTTGCCTTTGATAAATGGATACGTGTCTTTTTTTCAGTTACACAACCTACACATATGTCATGTTTTAATGAAACTCATGGCAAACCATTAACCATGTGATGTTTACTCAAGTCTTACAATGAGAGATAACTGAGGTGACTAAAACACTCATGCCAAAGTTTATTCAAGTTATTAACATGTGTAATAATGAATTTTGAAGGTTGAGTAAACACAAAGTTGTCACATTTGTAAAATTATTTTTGATGATCCACCTAAGTAGTGGCTAAAATACTAGATAGGTTTTTGGTATCCTGATGACATCATCAATAAGTTTAAAACTGACATTTTTCCTTCACCTGAATGTGTGATTAGATATATGGAAAGGAGGTTCATAGATAACATTGGAATCTAGATAAATTTATTGAAGATGTCACTCTCCATATCAATGGTCCATTTTCCCTCAACAACTAAATGACTAGAGTTTCGCACAAAAAATTCAACTATGTGGCATTGATCAATATTTTAAAACAATGATCCATCATGTGTCATATGGTAAGAAGCTCTTCAATATAGATTCCATTTAGACATAGGTGATCATGTCATTGTAGAAAGGGTTTCTCTTATATTGGAAGGATGATGTTACTTTTTTCATCTCTGCTTCTAAGAATGTAATTTTCTTAAAAAATTGATGTCCAACATGGATTGCTTTCTTACACCAATTACATCATTCTTGGTTGATGTTGGCATTAAATTTTACTCTTCCTTTGAACTGTGAATTGAGGAAGTATTCTACCAGATTAATTGATTTCCCTCAGGAATTGGATTTGATTTACCCTTTTTCTTAGTAGAGTCCTTGCCTTTACTAGAGTTGAGTTATGAAATTGAATTAATATCATTGAACACTAATACATGTTACAAGTACCTCAAATTTTGATTTTCCTAATAAAAACTAGTTTTTCCCATTATCTCTAGATTTGCTACATATGAAGATCCCATAGAGTCTTGATGTGTGTATTATTTTGAAACAAAATTTGAGTAATGATGACCCAATCTAGATAAAATAGTCATAATGATTATTTCATTAGTCTTGGTTTCACCAATCTCAATAAGTAGATGCCTCAAGTGTTTGAATTGAGTTATGAAGTCCTCAATCCAAGGATAGTTATCTAGAATAAGAAAAGTGAACTCATATTACAATTTACATGCTCTCATCTTACTTTGATTTCAAAAAATTACCTCCAAAGTACTTCAAACTTTATGAAATTTCATGATGCCCTAAAAATGAAACTTAAATTTAGGATAAACAAACTAACGAAGGATGTATCTAGCTTCATCAGAATGGGTTTTTTTTCCACTTGATAAGATCTAAAGGTGCATCTTATTCATTAATTACAATTTAGTAGATGCCCTTGGTAAGAATCATATCAGTAATGTATCCACTCCAGTTGAAATATTTGGAACTTTAGAGGGTTATCTTTTTTTCTAACATTGATAGAACAAAAACTTGAGCGTAAATAGCCTAAAAAAAACTATGAAAAAAATTAGAAAAAAGTGTGTCTAAAAATAAACATTAAAATTATTATCTCGTTGAGATAATAAAAACCTTGCAATCGAACTATGGGAAGAAAATAGTTTTTTAGTAAGTGATTTTGGGGTAGCAAATTTTATTTTCTTGTATGTAAATAAATTCTAGAAAAATGAAATACTTGTTAAAAATATCATCTCAATAATAAATTAAAAAAGGCACATTCACGTTATGGTCCATAGAAGTATGTATTTTGTTTGTTTTAATTATTCACATGAAAAATCTAGTATGTAACCTTCCCACATAGATAAAAAAATCAAGAAACCCTTTCATATGAAAAAAAAATACATCTAATGTTATCTCTCATTATTACTTTATAAAAAGTAGAACAATAAATAGGGATGCTCAAAATAAAAAATGAATATATAATTATACAATAATGCATATCTACTAAATATAACCATAGTTGTTTTTAGTAATCCCAAGTTGAGGTGTATTTGATCTATAGGATCTTTGATATATGAATCCAAAGTTGTAAAAAGTGAATAATCCAAAATGGAGATAATTACAGATGTTTCCACTATCTCATAACTATGTTATCATGTTTTCGATGTATTTATATAGTAGCTTCATTAGGATAACCACTTACCAGTGTGCCACATAATCAAATGACTGAGAGGCTTCCTATTGACAAAAATAAAAAATCTTAGGCACTTCATATATGTGCAAGTTAATATATGTATACATTATTTTTGATTGCTTTTATATTGGGGTAGTACATCTAACACCATGGACTAGGTAAAACTTATTATCAAATTTTGCAGAGTGATAACTCCTATGAGATTTAAAAGTTTTAGAACACAATCATAACCTATGGTATTTATATGAAATCAATTTTATTCAATTCTTATTACACTACTAAATTCACCAAGTTCTTGATAACCAGGATCTCATAAGGTTGTGATGAGAGCATAATATTGGTTATTTTTCGTAAGCCACTAAATCTAGGATTGAAATATGTAATGCAAAAAAATTAACCTTTGGATCTTTAAAAAAAATGTCAAATATGTAGAAAAATGAATGAAAAAATATATATTTGAGATTTAAACCTACATACAAAATGAAGTGAATCTTTTATAGCTTTGATACCATATTATTTTTTTGGATAGCATCCAAAACCATGTTAGCTACCATAATACAATCATCCATGATACATGCATAAATAAATATATGAAACCTTAAAAATAATTAACACATATTCACCCAAAAAACATATTTACCTCTTTTGATTAAGATCACTTGTCTAATTATCCCAGTATTATAGTAACTCTCATCCATAATAAGTCTCACCCACTAGCCATCTATGTTCTTGTATAGATAAGAAAGGAGGTTAAAGTTAGGATAGGGTTTTGGTAAGTAATAAAAAATAGAATAAGAAGAAATTAATATTGTCACAAGTCAATTAAGTATTTGTGTAATTGATAATCTACTCCAATAATAGTTTATGGATAAGTATATACCTATTAGTGCCTACCCACGAATTATAAATAAATATTACAAGTGCATATTAGAACCATATAATAGTGTATGATTAATTAAATGCACCAACATAATTTCTTCATCTCAACAAGTGTTAATAATCTCTTCAATTAAATGAATAATGGTGACCAAGATATTAACCCTATGGTATATAGAATAATTCTTATAGGTATGCTTACAACCAAAAATAAGCAAGCCTATTCTCATTTAACTAACTAGTTGAGTTAGGCTTGATACATAAATTTCCTTTAAAAACTATCGGGAAGCTTATCCACATTACCCATTTTCTAGCTACTTGAATTAGGCTTGTTACAAGACTTTCTTGAAAAACCCACAAAAATGAAAGTAGGGGATTTTGGAACAAAAGGTGAAAGGAAAGTATGAAGTATTTTTGACAGTTCAGGAATATTTTTATTTCTATTTAGATGTTTTAAATCCATATAATGTTTTGGAATGTATTAGGAATTTATGAAGACACGAGGACTCATAAATCCACAAGATTCAATAAAAATGGAGACATTTGATAAGAAAAATGTGTCAGCCCTCCTACCTATACAAAAATCACTATGGGTAATGTATTCGTTGAATAAAAAACAACCATATTCAATATTTTTCCTTAATATCTATCCACGTTCCTTATATGGAATAAGGGTGAAAAGTGCCATGTCTATGTGGGGAGTTTAAAGTGCAAAGACATTGACATCAGATACTATGAAAGATCTTGATTATATTAATTTATGGTAGATATTTTAAAATTCCTTAGTATTATATGTAATATAATAGAAGTTAAGCAGATTAGTTGTGATGGATGATTAGCTTCTAATTGCATTGATTGTTAGATTTTTGATGTATTCATATTTTATCCTAGTATTGCAGGGTTTTTGGATCAAAGACTAGGATTTTTTATCCTTTTCTCCATAATTTTAGGGTAACCAAATGTTTTATTGAGTCATTTGATTCTATCTTTTTTCACTCAATTTTGAGTTTCTCCAATAAGGGTTTGGAATTGGGTGGGGGTTATAACAATGTGTGTTGGATTGGAACCCTACATTGTGGATTAATTTTGTGAATACTGGAAAAAACTATCAAATTATAGATGCTATGGAGCAAGTGTTACTAAAAGAATACAATTAGGACAAAACAATGTTCAATTGTATCCAACAAGTTTCCTTATTAATAAGGACTCATCCCTTTCCCATGATTGAAAATAATTAAAATTTTATAGAGGATATAATCATTGTATGATAGCTTCACTTATGGTGTACACTTGATAAAGTTAAATACAATCATGCTCATGTAAAAAACAATAAACCAACAAGCATTAGATTTAAATCATTCCCCCACTATGGAAAATGAAAATAGTCCTTGTTCTTGTGAGTTTCAACTATCATCACAGAGCATGATGAGATAGATTTTGATTTCTTAGGAAATAGGTCTCGGCATCCATACATTCTCTAAACCAATGTGTTTAATGGAGAGAAAGAAGATAGAGAGCATTGTATATACATCTGTTTTGACCATTAAAAAATTAACATTCCTAGCTTATTCTCTAGAACATGCATTAGATTGTGTAAGTTCATTTCATTAACTTAGAACAATTTTTTTTGTTAGAAAATAAGTATATTATGTCTTAACTGTTAGCATATGTTTCATGAACATTTTTTGATAAAAGGTTTATATTCTTATTTCATATTCTTTGTATATGATGTTTCAATAAGAGTCTTCAAGAACATCAAAAACTTAGGAGTGAGATATCCATTCAATCAGCCCATGAAGGTCTACTCAAGCCTATGGAATGCAGATGATTGGGTTAAGGGGAGGGCTTGAGAAAAGAGGTTGGATTAAGGCATCACTTTTTGTAGCATATAATTTACTCCACATTGATGGGTATGAGGGACATACACCTAATTGCAAGAAGATTCACCCTAGAACTAAAAAACATTGCAATCCCAAAAATATCACCCTTGCATTTTTGCATGAAGCTTTGTCCAACCCAATTAGGTATCATCTCAATGTCATATTGAAGTGAAATCAAAACTTGTTTCAATAAACACCACCCTTCTCCCAGTCAATTGCATTCTATTGACCTCAGACCTCACCGCAAGTCAACTATAGATCATGGAAGTGATAAGAGACTAGACACACCCACATGTAAATCCAATACTTGAAAATACAAATACCCACTATACATTATTCTGCATATGTTAAATTCTAATCCTAGATAGTAAGATACTATTCATAATTTCAAAAAAATGCTTACAACAAAGTGTCCTCCTTGGCCATGGATGAAGAGAAATTAAAGCAAGAAACGCATATTTAACATAGGGATATCTAGATATATTTTAAAAATTAACACCAATGGAAATAAACTCAAAGTCTAATAGGAGGTAATACACTTCTAGAAAAAATAATTATACATAACACAAAAACACACTTACACTCGGATAGTTTAAACAATTATAATAAAAATGTTACTCTGCTAAATGAACAATCATTCTCACCATTTTGAAAATACTTTTACATATGTCAACCATAGTTTTCTCTGCAGAGAAAAATGAAAGTGTGAGCTAAGAAACTTGTAGTATTAGTTTTATTTAGTTGATTCACTCACTGCTTAATATCATAAGGCTCCACATTTACTCTCCTCTTGGTACAAGAGGAATTTCCACTATAATAGAATACTGTCGACTCAAGTGCTTCACTGGCCAAACCTCTAAAAAATACAAGGGCATTTTGCATATTTACTATAGCATAAAATAATTAGTAATAGGATAATTAGATGTGTAACTTGGGTCAAAATTTATATAGAAGCTACTAGTTCAATTAGAGATATTTTGGCAAACTTATGACAGTCCCAGTGCATACACTCGAGATGACTTTCTTACAAAATAATTTGGTTCAAATATCAAACAACATTGATAAATTCTCTACATAGCATCATTTTCTAACGACCCTTCTCATCTATCTGCCAGTACAATATAACGTATATGAAACTTAAAAACAAAATAATTAACATAGACACTACATTTAATGGCCATGATGTCTACTTTTGAAGTTTTATATCATTTATAATTATCATAATATGTTGATTGAACCACATCGTGCACTTGTGTGAACTTTATGCTTCATAAAACATGAACCACAAAAACATTTGTAGAGCATAACGTATCATCAATTATGGCTTACAAATTTTAAGAAACAAAGCAAAACAAACTCAAACAAATTAATGTAATATTTTTTCCAAATGTATTTTGGCATCTTATTATTCATAATTGCAACATGCATCCAAGTCCAAGACCACCCGCTAGATCAATATGGCAATGTTATAGTCAAATCTCGTGAACTTTAAACCTCTTAACATCTTACAATTAAAAAGCAAAAATACAAATGAGAATAGGCAAAGATTGACCATTCATTTCGAAATCATAAATTTATTAAACTATCAAAAGAATAAGAAAAAACCCCTAAATTTACCAATCATCAAAACACACCAGGGTATAATGATGCACCACAATATACTACTTTGCTACAAAAATATTTTTCCTTACTATTAAAATGCTTTAGGCTTATGTTGATAAACCTTTCCACAGATTTGAATGCATTGTCTCTCCTTTTTTTATTTAAATAAGGAGAAGTTAACAATAAATTTGTATCACTTTTCTAAATCAACAATAATTTAGCAGTTTGTAACAACAAATAACAAATAACAAAACCACGTCCATTGCAGATGCCGGATTTTTATCACCTAAGAAGTCCATGAGCAAATGAACCACGGTGCTGACAACTTCAGGGAATTTGATGGCACAAGAATGAACATAGCACACCATTTTCCATAAAGAAACGGTTATGTGGTGGCCAGTCCGTTCTGTGTACTGCACAAACAGAAAAGCACATAAATACACCTAATCATACTATTTCTTCAAATACCAACTTCCCTAATCATAGTATTTTTCATTTTCCATTTATTGTTGCGAAATGGTTGTATCATATTCCTTATACCCATCCCTGAGATGTTGCCCGATTGAGAGTATATTTAAAGGTGTTTTTTCACTTTCAGATTTCAAGAAGCCTCTGAATGGGGATTTCATTAACCAGTCCAAGGCAAAACAGCCTGTCTAGACTGAAAATACTTCAGTACCATCCTTCGACAAGTCGTTGTTTGTATGACTGTATTTAATGCAAGGGTTAAAATGTATTGTTTGCGCTGTGAATAACCGAGGCAGTCAACATTGTCTTCAAACAAAATAGTCGAAGTCCAAAGTTCCTCTAACATCCAATGCCCTGACATTGTAACAATGATCTCGGGGAGATCTAAACCAGATGATGGATTAATTAGCGTCCAAGGGAGGTAGGCGAATAAATATGGAGAGATAAGGGGATGGCTGCGAGCAGGTGGGCCGCCCATCCCCTGCAAACATTAATTCTGCAATTGTCAAGTTTTCATGGCATCGATTTAATTCTCTTGATTGATGCGAAGGAATGAATAATATAGCATTTTTTCATCCAATTAATTTTTAGAAAAAATAATATTATATGTTATGAGTTAAACAACTTACAACTTATCCATACAAAATCTCTATATATTTTTCCATCATGTCAATCAATACAATATGATTGGTCCAAAGAACAGGAATTAATAATCAGTTAAAACATACTGAAGCCAATAGTTTACCCTTCAGGACTAATAAAAAGGTCACGTGAAATTTACATTGTATGTGGGAACTATGAAATTAACCAAACTAACATAGTCAAAATGGGTTTCAATTTGTTTAATCATTCAATCAATCGCCTAAATTTTTGACGTTGAACCGTGAAAATTTGTAAATGGTGAGCACATATTGGGTCTGCGGAATACATCATTTTTGTAAATTGTCCAATCATCTTGTCATGTCTTCTTGTATTATTAGTTGTTGATCAACATCTAACATAACAAAACATTGTGCAATTATGAATGGTTGTAAGCCATCCTATGGTCTTCCCTATTCCATGCTAAACTACTGGTCCTTGATCACTTATAGTTGTTGGATAGAATATGAGAAATCAATGCAAACAGTAACAACAACTTTATCCACCACATAAGGCCTATCAATGTAATTAATTATATGACTATAGTCATCTAAAATGTCATTTTAGTGAAATGAGTGTCGTGTCTGAGACCACTTTGCCTTAGCTTAACCCTAGACCTATCTTAGGGCCTCTTTTGATAATATTCCAACTTTTGTGCATGTCAACCCACTCCCAAACTCACCAAAAGTAGCACTAAACCACCCCTGGGCACTAAGGTCCTCTACTAACTAAATTATGCCATCTGGACTATAGTGTAGCCCTTTGGACACTAGTGCATTATGTTAGTGACCTAGTGATTGTGCTAGTGTCCCTTTACTCCTAACCCCTCCAACAAATATCTTTATGTTCCCTAATACAATTTAGAGTCAGCTTAGACCTATTTCACATCTTGATGAATACCAAAATGCTATATGTAAAACACTTTCATTCACTTATCCACTAAATGGAAATCAAATGCAAATACTCTCAAACAAACTCAAAAATAGTTGTACAAATCAAGGTTATTGATCCCTATTATGCCCTACTTCTATGTACAAAAATATACAATAACCCAGATCTCAGAATACTCAAATTTTTAGTCTCAAGTCACACTCAAAGCACTCAAACTGACACTCATACTAGCATTCACTTTTAGTTTCACCAAGCACTTAGGTGGAATAACTACATCGGGTGTGATCCCTCTTCAAAGTACTGGTATGTAGGCAATGCTCATCACATGGGGTGTGGAAATCACCTCCAGCCTAGCCTAATAATTCCACTCTTTTCTACTTTTGCTTCTCAAATACCCTAACAAACATGGAGGCCTAAGGTTTTACATATAAACCAATCAAAATAGGTTATAGGCAATGAACACACATTCATCTATACAGACACATGCATATCAAGTCTAGCCAAAGGTATACACATAAGTTCATTATCCCTATTGTAAGAGGATACTACCACACTCTTGAGGACACTAACATGGTGTTATACTATCTAAAGGATCACATTTCTATGTAGGAGGGTTTCTAACTCTAGATTCCTATTTACAATAGTCTATATAGCTCTTGTACCAAGTTTCAACATGTCACTCATCTGTCTCAGTTAGTTTATAGCCAAGTACTTCCTTTTCTAAGTCATTGGTATTTATAGAATAATTAGATAAATTAATTATTGTACAAATCATTGGTTGAATTTCTTGATATATTTATTCCCAAATTTATTATTCTAACACTTTAACAAACTAGGGTTTTACATTCCATAACTCCCTTAAAAGTTAAAACATTAGCATTTGTATCCATTTGTTTTCTATGCTCAAAAATTACTTTCAAAATCTCAAATCTGATTTAGTATCTTTTTTAATATTTAATAAATTAAATTTCTTAAAACGTTCAAAATATACAACTTTTTTTTTCCTACATCTGAACCTAAAATGTTAGAATTTGATAATCAATTTGATGAAATTGGTATGTGACAATTGCAAAGATTTGTTTATAAAAAATTAAATATGCAAGATGACCTTATTCACATTGTTCAAGAAGATATTCAAAAGTCCATTGCTAGTCAATCTTCTAACCCCCAGATGTTAATATTATTACACCTACCAAGGGGGTAACTCAAATTTTACAATAACTTGTTCTAACTCGAAAACAATCAATAATAGAAACACCTCCTATGGCTAGTATGCATTACTCCTCTCATGATGTACAATATTTTATGCATAAGATCCATTCTCTATAGGCCAAGATGTTACATATTGAGCAAGGAGCTACCAAACCATCACATGCATTGGACTCTCGTGTTCTCCTACAAACACCATTGGCACAGCATATAGTGGCAACTCTTTTGTCATCTAGATTTGTGGCACCCAAGCTTACTTTGTATCATGGTAAGGATGACCTAGAGCATCATTTATGTGCTTTTCAAATATCATGTTTGGACTATGTGTCCAATGAGTGTATCTTGACTAAGTTGTTCCCTCAAAATTTAAAGGACTATTCATTACAATGGTTTTATGATCTTCCTAATCATTCCATCACAACTTTTAATCCACTGGCACATATATTTATGGCAAAAATTTTAATCAACATCCATGATAAGGCTTCCTATGCTCGAGTTGTGCAATTAAAACAAAATTCCAATGAGCCAATAGCTAAATATGTCTTATGATATAATACTATATTAGCAAAGATAACTAGCCCCATGGTAGATAGAAAACACTAGGACATATTCAAGCAGAGTTTATTGCTAAAATTACATGAAGCTATGATACTCAAGAAGTTTCTATCATTCATAGATCTATGCCATAAAGTGAAAGAAAGGGAAGTCAAGTTTCTCTCCATGGGCAAGTTAAAGTAGACAATTGGATCAGATTTAAATAATAAGAGTTTCAATAATCCCCAATAGAAGGTGAGGCCCACTAAAACAAGAAAGATCAAAATATAATAGTTAATGTAGCCTTAGGGATAGCTCTTCTCTTGGTTTTATCATCTCCTCTAAGGATACCCTTCATAAATATTTTAGAACCACTAGCATGTGTTCTCTAAAAACTCTTGGATTGCATTATCATGTCTCTCTCCCCCATCAAAGAGGTTGATATGACTATGCCTCTTCAATGAATTGTGATGCCAATGCATTTTGTGACTATCACAGGGCATTAGGCCATACTATAAATAGATTCATCAAATTATAATATAAGATACAAGCTTTGATAGATTGCTAATATCATTTATGTGAGCACACCTTAGATATAATTAAATCACAACCAACAAAAACAAAAGCAATAAAAATATTCTTGGATCCATTCCCAAAACATACAACTAATGAGACAACATGCACTTCAGGTGTTCATTATATTTATCATGCACATCCACCACCAACATATTATAATACTTATACATAAGACACACACCCTCTACGTAATGGTATTGGTGTGTTTTATAAAATAGTGCTAGCTAGACCTCTCAATATTTTCTTAGAGCAAGAGATTGTTGATAATGACTTAGATTTATATGCACATTTTTATGAGCTTACATTGATCAACATCCTATTCAGAGTGTCACAGTTGACAATAGGTCAAGAATTAACATGTTTACTATCACACTTATACAATAATTTGGTTATTCAAAGTAGGTTATTTATCATAATGATACAATTGTTCATGGTTTTAGTGGCCATGTTCAAAGTTTCATCAAGAAGACAGTACTTCCATTACAAGTTGGTCCCACACATGTGGCCACCTAATCATTAGTGGTACCTAGTGATGACACATTTGAGATATTATTGGTAGGCCTTGGATATATCATCTTTGAGCCATCCCATATAATATACATAAATATATTAAGTATATACATGTTAATTAGGGGGTTACAGTTGAGAGTCTTTCATATGAGTATATTTTACCTATTCCACATCCAATTGAAAAACTATCACTAATTATAAATCCACTTATAGCTTCTGTTAGCACACCTCAAATACCAATTGAGCCATCAGTGCCAATGAGGTCTACTCCTATTGAATTATTGCATACACATACTCCCATAGAGACCTTTATTAGAGAGACCCATGCATCGGTGACATTTTGTGGACTCTAGAGATCTTCTCTCTACCTCATTCCTACCTAGATTAGTGTTAGTGTGTTCCCCAAGTACTCAAAATAGAGCATCAATGATAGTCATAGCTTATTATATCATATGGGTCCCCAAGAACCCCATAGCTCATAGGTTTATTCAGTCATCTATGCATATTCATAGCTCCACTCCACACGAAATTTCAGCTACAAATTACTTAGTACATCTAATTCATAGATCTCAAATACATCCTTGCACAACTTAGGTAGTCACTCTTATATTATTTGATATAGGACACCTTGATAGTGAGTCTCTTGTGAGACTAATTGGTTAGTAGTATTTATCCTCTTGTACATAGTTTCTCTTACCTTGGTACATGTATATAGTTTCATGTTCATGCCTGTTTACGCATAGCTTATACTCAAAAAACATAAAAACAATATAGCATGTTCAAAAAAATATAAATACATTAAAATATTACTCAGAAAATACAAATTTTAGATTGTATACATTTTCATGTTTACATCTGTTCTATTTGCTAGGTATTATGCATGTTATCTATGTTAGTTTAGTCAGTTTTATCAGACATACATGCTTTGCTTTTTCTTTTTGAGTGTTTGAAGATTCTTACAAGACTTAAGTCCTCCACATAGACACACTGATTTAACATTGATGCATTCACCCATTGAGGGAATCCTATACAGAGTTTATGATTGTTAGGTTACATATTTCTATAATCCATATCACATAGTTAGCATTATTTATCACTTAATATAGATCATCCTATACTACAATAGTTTGTTTTTTTTCTGACTGTTACTACTATAGACTAAGCTTATGTACATCTTTGCTCTTATATGGATTCGTACGACATGTTTATTTATAATTTATTTTACAAATTTACTATCTTAGATTTGATTGTCTATTTTCTTCTACATATATTTGAGGTCATTTGAATATTGCATTATTATATGAATCTAAGCCACTTCCTTTCACTATATGTATGCTTTGGACATTTTCCCATGTCCCTGTGTGTGCTTTCTTGATTATGTATGTATACATTTGAACTTGTCATTCCATGTGGCCCTAAGCCAACCTTGCTTGCTCTATATGTAAGTGGACATTTTAACATGTCCTTTTATGTTTTCTCTTTCTTAGACTTAGTGACAAGTGCCTATGTCCCTTGTATTATGTATCCTTGACATACTTTAGGTACCTCATGTGTTTGTATGTATGCTTCCATGTATGTATCATAGCCATGACACTTGTCTCTTTCTTGTTGATTTCACACTTAGTTTTCAATGCCATGAAGGACCTCATGCATCTTCCATTACTTCTTGGGTGTCTTGATTGACATAATGCCCCATTCCCCTACGTAATTACATAGATTATACATAGATTATTTATTCATATACTTGCTTACATTTTTATATCTATCTTGGCAACCATGTGAATGCTACATCTAACATACATCATAACTACCACCTTATGCTTAGATTATCTTACATGCTGATGTCATGTGTACACATTATATTGGTTTATCACTCATATATCATATGTTTTCAGTCTAACACACAAAATTCAAATCTTTTATTTTGAGGGAAATTATTGCATATGTTCAACAAGTCCCCTCCAAAGATGGGGCATTCACGTGGATTTCTCACAAATATTAAGGCATCCAAGTGCACTCATAACACATTTTCTATTACACAAACAAAGATTACAGAGCCCAAAATTAAGAAAACATAGTGAAAAATATTCACACATAGATAAATTTCAATTTTATACAAAAAATATTATAGTTGGGCACTATTGTGGCATAGTGGAGACTAGTGCATTGTGAGACTATCCAAGTGACCTTGCTACTTTTTAGTAGCCCTAAAACACATGAATTTCTAGTATTTCTAGAAAAGTACTATAATTATAGTTTAGGTTTGCATAGTTTTAGTCACATATTATTATATGTGATCAATTTATGTAGAATTACATAGGTTTGCTTAGATTGAGAGATCATAAATGGAATGAACCCTCCTATTTATATTTCAAAGATACTCAAACACATATTATTATGACTCAGTACATAATCCATATGCATAGATATCAGAATTGGGTTCGTGAGCATGGCACATCATTACCATATGTTTAGTTTGACACCAATACTCTCAAATGGAATGGTAATTCCATGCCATTCTCTATGTTGTATACTATAGAAACCATTTGAACCAAGGTTCACATAATATTAATGCCTTATTTTATCTACAATGGTTAACATTTACACATAGTCCCTGAGCTACATTCTTAAGTGACCCCTGAGCTATTTTACATTTCATATTTTCCAAATGACCCTGAAGCCATTATACATTTATTTAGTTATATCACAAAGCTTTAGTTACATTGCACAATTTTAGTTTTAGATGCATATACTACACATAGGTAGGTAATGATAGATTCATGGCCCAATTGAGTTCTTGAGTCACTTACATAAGAGGGTTAGATATGCCATCAATATAATCCAAGTTATTCATATATTATGATCCACCGAGCAGAGGTGGAAAATGATGGAGTCAAGGCCAACTTGAGTTATTAAGCCACCCACACATGGGTATTGATAAATCCATCCACTTGGTCTAAATTATTCACCATTTTATCACCTATTACACACACATAGGATGTCACTAAGTTCTAGCATTCGTTCACATATCCAACAAAGTGTATTAATTCCTTTCCCTCTTTATCTAATCTCTTTACTAAATTTTGTATTTATTTTTGATATATCTCAAGTATGGCTTGATTCAATCATGTTTCATTTGTAGGATATGTAATGAAACATGCTTCACATAATTAGACCTAGATTCATAGGCTTTGCCTCTTAGGTAAGTCCAGGTAAGTTTGTTTTCCTTTATCCTAGTCATTTCAATTTTCTACATTTATAAAATAAAAGGGACAAATCTAGTCATCTAAAATGTCATTTTAATGTAATGAGTGTCACTTGACACCACCTTGCCTTAGCTTAACCCTAGACCTATCTTAGGTCCTATTTTAATCCTATTCTAGCTTTTGTGTGGGTCTAACCCACTTACAGACTTACCAAAACTAGCATTAAACCATCCCTAGGCACCCATGCCCTCTGTTGAATGGATTATACCAATTGGATAGTCATGCATCCCTTTTGACACTAGCACATTGTGCCAGTGACTTAGGGACTACGCTAGTGTCCCTTTGATCCTTACCCTTCCAATGGATATCTTTTCATCACCCAATACAATTTAGGTTTGGCCTAGATCTGTTTCACAATTTGATAAAAAAAATATAATGCTTTATGTATAGAACTTTCATTAACTTATCCACTAGATGGAAATTAGATGGAAATACTCTAGAAAAAACTTAGAAATATTTATACAAATCAAGGATCCATATTCTTCCCTACTTATACATACAACCATCTACAAAATGCTAGAGCTTAGAATACTTAGATTTCCAATCTCAATTCACACTCATAGCACTAAAAACCAACACTCATACTAACATTCACTTGTACTTGCACCAAGAACTTAGGTGGAAGAACTACATCGAGCCTAATCACTCTTCAAAGTATTCATACATAGGTAACACTCAACACATGTGATGTTGAGATCATGTCTAGTGTGCCTTACTAACTTTGTAACTATTTTCTACTTGTGCTTATAAAATAATCTAACAAATATGGAGGCCTAGGGTTTCATATATAAATTAGTCAAAACTAGTTTTAGGCAATGAACTCCCATTCATCTGCATAAGCACAAAATCTCATGTCTAATCAAAGGTATACCTAAAATTTCACTGTACCTATTGTAATAGGACACTACTACCATGCACTAATATCCAAAGGATTTCATTTATATCTAATAGAGTTTTTAACTTCAAATTCCTATCTATAACACTCTATATAGCTCCTGTACCAAGTTTTATCTTGTCACTTATCTATCTTAATTAGTTTCTAGCTAAGTAATTCTTTTTCTAGGTCATTACTATTTATAAAATATTTAGATAAATTAATTATTATAAAATTTGGTGGCTATATTTATTTGTATATTTATTCCTTGATTTATTATTCTAGCACTATAAAAAACTAGGGTTTTACATTCCATAACTCTTTTAAAAGTTAAATCATTTGGTAAACCTAACATGAAATTACTTTCATTGTATGTATGCTTTCATGTATGCATCATGACCATGACACTTATATCTTGCTTATTATTTTCACACATAGTTTTCAATGCCATGAAGGACCTCACGGATCCCCCTTTCTTTCTTGGGTGCCTTTATTACATCATTCCCCATCCCCATAGGTAATTACATATATTATACTCAGCTTTTTTTTTTAATATCCATGTTTACATTGTTATATCTATATTGACAACCATGTGAATACTAGATATAATATACATTTCACATTACCAATTTATTCTCAAATTATCCTAGATTTTGAACATCACATATACACATTATATTGGTTTATTACATAGATATCACATGTTTTCAATCTAACACATAAAATGCAAAGATTTTCTTTTGAGGACAATTGTTGCATAGGTTCAATAGCTCTCTCAAAAGAGGGGGAATTCATAAGGATTTTTCAAAGAGATCATGGCATCCAAGTGCACTTAGAATATAGTTTTCAATATGCAGACATAGATTATAGATCCCAAAATTAGGAAAACACAATGAAAAAATAGTCATAAATAGATCAATTTCAATATTGCATAGAAATAATATAGGTGGACACTACCATGGCATAGTCAACACTAGCACAGTGTGCTACTATCTAAAGGATCATGCTACTTCCTCATAACCTAAAAAACATGAAATTCTAAAATTTCCAAAAAATTAATGCATAGTTTTAGTAATAGATTATCAGATATGCTCAATTTATGCTCAATTTTATGTATAGTTACACAATTTTTACTCAAATTGGAGGCACCATGCATGGCATGACCCCTCCAATTTTAGTTCTAGAAAATATGTAAACATGTATTATTATGACTCAGTCTAAAATCCATATGCATAGATACAAGAATTAGGGGCATGTGTGTGGCCCATCATTCTCATATGTTAACTTTGACACCAATACTCTCATATGGAATGGTAAATCCATATCATTATCCACATTGTATACTCCAAATACCATTTGCACTAGGTTTCACACTAGATTGATGCCTTATTCCATCTACAATAGTTGGCATTTCCACATAGTGCCTGAGCTACATTCCCAAAGGGCCTCTAAGCCATTTTACATTTAAATTTTTTTAAGTGGTCCCAAATCCATCCTACAATGTTTTAGTTATCACACAACTTTAATTACATTATGTAATTTCAGTTTTAGATGCATCTATTACACATGGGTAGGCAATGATGGTGTCATAGCCTACTTGAGTTATTGATAAACCTACATAAGAGGGTTGGATAAGTCATCCATCCAATCCAAGTTATTCATATATTATGATCCACCAAGTAGGGGTGGGAAATGATGGAGTCAAGGCCAACTTGAGTTCTTAAGCCACCCATACATGGTGATTGAGAAATCCATCAACTTAATCCAAACTATTCACCATTTGATCACTAGCTACACACATAAGACGTCACCAAGTTCTATAATTAGTTTGCATACCCAACGTAGTGTATTCATTCCTTTTCCTTTTTCTCGTATTTCTTTACTCAGATTTGTATTTTCCTTTTTTATCTCTTAAGTAAGCATTGATTCAGTCATCTTTTACTTGCATGATATGCAATGAAACATGCTTCGTAGACTCAAACCTCAATTCATGGGCTTTACCTCTTAGGTAAGTACATGTATGTTTATTTTTCTTTATCCTATTCATTTCAAATTTCTATATTTCTATAATAAGTGGGGGATGTAGTCATCTAAAATGTCATTTTAGTGAAATGAGTATCACATAAGACCACGTTGCCTTGTCTTACCTCTAGACCTATATGAGGGCCCTTTTTGGTCCTATTCTAGCTTTCATGTAAGTCTAGCCCAATCCTAGACTTACCAAAAGTAGCACTAAACTAACCCCTAGGCACCCAAGCCTTCTAATGACTAGATTATACCACCTAGACAATAGTGCTACCCTTTGGCCACTAGTGCACTACACTAATGACCTAGGGACTATGGTATTGTCCCTTTGATCCATACTGATCCAATGGATATCTTTCTATCCCCCAATGCAATTTGGAGTCAGCCTAGTCCTATTTCACATCTTGACAAAAAATAGAATGTTTTATATATAACACTTTCATTCACTTATCCACTAGATGAAAATTAGATACAAATACTCTCAAACAAACTCATAAATAGTTTTACAAATCAAGGCTATTGATCCATATTCTTCCCTACTTTTTATTACAACCATATTTAACATTCCATAGCTCAAAATATTTAGATTTCTGATCTTAATTAAAACTCAAAGCACTCATACTAGCATTCACTTACACATGAACCAAGCACTTAGGTGGGAGAACTACGTCGGGCTTGATCCCTTCTCAAAGTATTGATATGAATGTAATTCTTAGCACATGGGATGTTGAGATCATATCCATCTTACCCTAATAACACTACTATTTTATTACTTATGCCTCTCAAATAACCTAACAAACATAGAGGCCTAGGGTTTTGTATACAAATCAGTAAAAATAGGTTACACATAGTGAAATTTCATTCATCACCATAGGCATATGCATCTCAGGTGTAGCCAAAGATATACCCAGATGTTCATTGCTCCTATTGAAATATGACACTATTGTGATCATGAGGACATTATCATAGTGTGCTACTATCTAGAGGATTATGCTTCTATCTGAGAAAGTTTCTAACTTCATATTCCCTTTTGCAACACTTTGTATAGCTCCTATACCAAGTTTCAACATGCCACGTATCCATCTCATTCAATTTCTAGCTAGGTAATTCCTTTTATAATTCATTGTTATTTATAGAATAATTAGATAAATCAATTATTATACAAATTAGTGGTTATGTTTATTATTGTATGTATTCCCTATTTTATTATTTCAACACTTTAACAAACTAGGGTTTTACATTACATAACTCTTTTAAAAGGTAAATAATTTGTTGAACCCAATGTGAAATTAATTTTATTGTATGTATGCTTTCATTAATGCATCATGGTTGTCTCTTTCTTATTACTTTCACACTCAGTTTACAATACCAAGAGGGACCTCATGCATCTCACATTCCTTCTTGGGTACATTGATGGACATCATGCCCCATCCCCTTGAGTAATTACAAAAATTATACTCAAATTTGGTGTTCATATACATGCTTATATTCTTAAATCTATCTTGACAACCATGTGAATGCTATATCTAACATATCTCACACAAATTACCAACTTATGCTTAGATTATCTTACAATCTTATGTCATGTATACACATTATATTGGTTTATCTTGAAAATATCATATGTTAGAAATCTAACACATAGAATGAAGAGCTTTTATTTTGAGAATAATTATTTCATAGGTTCAATAGCTCACCTCAAAAGAGAGGTCATTTATAAGGGTTTGTCATAGAAATCAAGCCATCTGAGTGCATTCAAAACATAGTTTTTAGTACATAAACACAAATTATAGAGCCCAAAATTAGGAAAACATAGTGAAAAATAGCCATACACATCATAGCAGTTTCATATAGAAATTACAGTTGGACACTATCATGATAGTGTACACTAGTGTGGTGCACTATTGTCCAAGGGACCATACTACTATCTAATATCCCCAAAAACATAACATTTTAGAATTGATAGAAAATTATAATAGGTATAGTTGAGGTTTGCATAATTTCAATCACAAATTATAAGATATACTTAGTTTATGTTAGTTTTGTATAGAATTACACATGTTTTATTTAGATTAGGGACATCATGTACGACATGATTCCTCTCATTTCAGTTTCAAAGATAATTAGACATAGATTATTATGACTCAATTCAAAATCCATATGCATAGATATCAAAAGTGGGGGCATATATGTGACACATCATTTCCATATGTTCAGTTTGACACCAATACTCTTAGATGGAATGGCAATTCTATGTCATTATCCTTGGTGTATACTCTAGACACCATTTATACCAAGTTTCACACTATATTGATGCCTTATTCTATCTATAGTGGTTGACATTTCCACATAATCCCTCAACTACATTCTTGAATGGACCTTGAATTTCATAGATTTTGAGTGGCCCTAGAGCCATCCTACATAGTTTTAGTTATATCACATAGCTTCAGTTACAATATGTAATTTTAATTTTAGATGTATCTACTACACATGGCTAGGCAATAATGGAGTAATGGTGATCCAAAACTTGAAAGCTTTGGTTGAAAGACAATTCAGAAATAAGAACAACACAATTCAAATAATACTATCTCTGAAAAGAGATGTTTTATTAATCAAAATTGCAGACCCAAACATATGCCTATCTCTGAGAAGAGATGTATGATTTCCATTTTGGGTTACATCTTCATTTATACATGTTTTGAAGGTGTGAGGAGGATGTGGAAGGTCACCAATATCAAGGGAGATTAAGTGGTTCAATTTCCATGATTTATAACAATACAAAATTCGAGGAATTACTATTTTTAGATACTATTTTTAGACTGCACTACTAAAATTGAAATTTGGGACACTTATAATGGGTTTTTGGGGTTCAAACTTCATTGAGTGGATATTTATTCCATCTCACGAAATTACCCTCATTATTAGTTTTCCAACGATTCAAACGGTGAGTGAATTGGAACTACGGTGAAAATTTTATGGCTCTTGGAAGTTTCGCCATCAATTCGGGTGGACCCATCTCCTGAATTGTCATCTGAATTGTTTCCCAAATCAAATAGCCAACTTGAATTCTTGAGCCACTTACATAGGTTCATTAGATAACTCATTAGTCTAATCCAAGTTATTCACAGATTATGATCCACCAAATAGGGATGGGAAAAGATGGAGTCAAGGCTAGCTTGAGTTATTGAGCCACCCACACATGGGGATTGGGCAAGCCATCAGCTCAGTCCAAGCTATTCACCATTTGATCACTAGTTACACATAGACACAAAGGATGTCACTAAGTTTTGGTATTGGTTTGTATACACAACAAGGTGTATTCATTTATTTCCTCTTTATCTTACCTCTTTACCCAATTTGTTTTTGATTTCGATATCTCTTAAGTAAGGATTGATTTGGTCATGTTACACTTGTAGGATACATCTATTGAAGCATGTTTCATAGACTCAAACCCAGATTCATGGGGTTCACCTCTTAAGTAAGTCTAGGTATGTTTCTTTTCCTTTATCCTAATCATTTTGATTTAATGCATTTTTTAAATAAAGAAGGGACAAATGTAGTCATTTAAAAATTTATTTTAGTGCAATGAGTACCACTTGAGACTACCTTGCCTTAGCTTAACCATAGACCTATCTTAGGGCCTCTTTTGATTCAATTTCAACTTTTGTGCAGGTCTAACCCACTCCCAGACTTACCAAAAGCATCATTAAGCCATACCCTAGGTACCCAATCCCTCTACTGACCAAATTATGCAACTTGGACTCTAGTGCCCTTTGGACACTAGCACACTACACTAGTGACCCAGGGATTGCACTAGTATCCCTTTGCTTTTTACTCCTCCAATCGATATCTTTCCATTTATTAATGCAATTTAGAGTTGGCTTTGACCCATTTCACATCTTGATAAACACCAGAATGCTATATATACAACACATACATTCACTTATCCACTTTATTCAAAAATAATTTTGCAAATCAAAGTTATCAATCCATATTCTTCCCTACTTCTACATACAACCATCTACAATAGGATAGAGCTCAAAATACTCATATTTTCAATCTCAAGCCACACTCAAACCGACACTCATACTAGCATTCACTTGCACCTGCACCAAGCACTTAGGTGGGAGAACTACACTGGCCTGATGTCTCCTTGGAATATTGGTATGTATGCAACGCTCAATACATGGGGTGTTGAGATCATGTCTATCGCACTATACTAACATCACTCTTTTCTACTTATGCTTCTCAAATACCATAACAAAAATGGAGTCCTAGGGTTTTGCATATAAATCAGTGAAAATAGGTTATAGGAAACAAACCAACATTCATCCGCATAGGCATAGGCATCTCAAGTCCAATGAAAGGTATACCCAGAAGTTCACTGCCCCTATTGCAAGATGACACTACCACGGTACGCTACTATCTAGAGGATCGTGTTTCTATTTGACAGAGTTTCTAACTCTGGATTCTTATTTGTGACACTTTGTATAGCTATTGCACCAAGTTTTAGCCTAAAACTCATCTATCTCATTCAGTTTCTAGCTAGGTACTTTTTCTAGGTCATTGTTATTTATAGAATAATCAGATAAATCAATTATTGTACAAATTAGTGGTTGTATTTATTGCTATATTTATTCTTTGATTTATTATTCCATCACTTTAACAAACTAGACTTTTACATTTCATAACCCCCTTCAAAGTTAAATCAATGACTAATGTAAAACACTTAGAACTTTAGATAATAAACAAATTTAATCAAGTATTTTTTTAATTTATAAGATTTATGAGAATAGTATGATAAATAAGTTAAAGATCTAAAACTTTTTAAATAATTTAATGTAAAAATTTTATATCAAATTTATTTAAAAAATAATAATAATAAAATATTTTAATTTAATTTAATTAATATAAAATTTTATTTTCAATATTCTTAAGAGTTAAGTAAAGTTAACATTGTGGATTTTCTTCACACCTTTTTAAAAATCTATAAACTTCATTTTCAATGAGTCTTTCTCTAAAAAATGGGATTTAAACTTGTAATCCTTAGAGCTTAATTTTTTTATTATTAAATCAATTAAAATATAAGTAAACAACAAAAATAATATATTTTCATTAACAAAATTTAGTTCAAATTTTTTATCATTAAACCAACTCAAATATACAACAAAAATAATATTTTTTCATTAACAAAATTTAATTCAATTTTTTTACCATTAAACCAAATCAAATATAAGTAAACAACCTTCATAATAATAATAATAAAGGAAAAAAAAAAAAAACCAACCAACCAACCAACCAACCAAACCAGTACTTTCTCCTCTACAAAATCTATTAATAAAAAAATCACTAATTTATTAAATTTGGTTCCCAACCCACTCCCACTAAAAAAAAGTCCCGTGAAGTCGAAGCTCACGTCTCCATCGTTGCAAATATTGGTTTTCTAACAACAAAAACAAAAAACGAAGTCACGGGCGAACAGAATACAGTAAGCTAGCGACAAAAATGTATGTGCTTTCGCTGCATCATCATTCCTTTTGTATCCATGATGTGGCATGCTTTGGTTAAAGGACAATTTACTTAGCTATTTCATCTTCACAAACCGATAGAAAAACAAAACAAAACAAATTGACTGAAAATCACATATATGAGAGCCTGACTGTGCTTATCATCATCACCATTGTTGCTCTAAGCTTGTAATTAATGGCACACAGACAATTGGAAGCAGCAACCAGTGTGAATCCATTTTCTGCACAGTTAACAGTTTCCTTGCCAGAAACAGATCATTTATGTGGATGTTTTCGGATTAAACTACCTAAAAGATTTTATTTCAAACGTTTTTAATACTCATCAGCACCGAGGAAACCTATGCTTAGGAAGCTATGTACGATCTTATAGGCAATTAAATCGAAAAAAATCTTTGTAAAGATGAAATTATGTGAAACCAAACCTTAAAAGTCAAAACATATTATTCATTTTATGATTTTGTACTGCTGTGAATGGATTAAGCGGAAAGGGAATTTGGTGTGGCAGTTGCTCCGCTGCTAAGATATGGAAAATACTTCGGTCTTGACTACAGTGGATGCCCTGGAGAAGTCCTCTGTGATGCCCTCGATGCCTCCTGCAAAATCCATGATTCCTGTGTCAAAGCCAGAAACGGTAAGGAATATAAGATATTCAAGTATCTTCTTCTCAAGAATACGCCTTACCCTCTTGGCCTTATATCATCTTTCTCTTCATTTTTGTCTTTCTGTCCAACTTATCATTTTTCATTCCTTCTTGTTTACAATTCATATTTTCTTAAAGATGATAATCTGTCATGTTGTCTTGATTCTTTGAGGTAGGATGTTACATTCCCAAATGGCCTCTACGCCATTTTACATTTCAAAGTTTTTGAGTGGTCCCAAATCCATCCTACAAAGTTTTAGTTATATCATAATTTTAATTACATTGTGTAATTTTAGTTTCAAATGCATCTACTACACATGGGTAGGCAATGATGGTGTCATAACCTACTTGAGTTATTGAGCCACCTACATAGGAGGGTTGGATAAGCCATCCATCCCATCCAAGTTATTCATAGATTATGATCCACCGAGTAGGGGTGGGAAATGATGGAGTCAAGGCCAACTTGAGTTCTTAAGCCACCCACACATGGGGATTGAGCAGTCCATCACCTTAATCCAAACTATTCACCATTTGATCACTAGCTGCACACATAGGATGTCACCAAGTTCTACAATTAGTTTGCATACCCAACATGGTGTATTCATTCATTTTCCTCTTTCTCGTATTTCTTTACTCATCTTTGTCTTTTCTTTTTTTATCTCTTAAGTAAGCATTGATTCGGTCATCTTTTACTTGCACGATACGCAATGAAACATGCTTCATAGACTCAGAACTAGATTCATGGGCTTCACCTCTTAGGTAATTGCAGGTATGTTTATTTTCCTTTGTCCTATTCATTTCAGTTTGCTAAAGAAGGGGTGGGCAGGGAGGTGGGGAGGAGGGGGGCCGAGTTGCGGGGACGAGGGGGGGAGGGTTTGAGGGTCGGGGGTGCGGGGTAGATGTAGTCATCTAAAATGTCATTTTAGTGCAATGAGTATCACATGAGACCACATTGCCTTATCTTACCTCTAGACCTATATGAGGGCCTCTTTTGATCCTATTTTAGCTTTCATGTAGGTCTAACCCACTCCTAGACTTACCAAAAGTATCACTAAACAAACCCCTAGGCACCCAAGCCTTCTACTGACTAGATTCTACCACCTAGTCAATAGCATTGCCCTTTGGCCACTAGTGCACTAAACTAATGACCTAGGGACCATGCTATTGTCCCTTTGATCCTTACTACTCCAACGGATATCTTTCTATCCCCCAATGCAATTTAGGGTCAGCTTAGACCTATTTCACATTTTGAAAAAAAACTAGAATGCTATATATATAGCACTTTCATTCACTTATCCACTAGATGGAAATCAGATGCAAATACTCTAAAAAAAACTCATAAATAGTTTTACAGATCAAGGTTATTGATCTCTATTCTTCCATACTTTTTATTACAACCATCTTTAACATCCCATAGCTCAAAATATTCAGATTTTTTATCTTAAGTCACACTAAAAGCACTCAAACTAGCACTCATACTAGCATTCACTTGCACTTACACCAAGCACTTAGGTGGGAAAACTACATCGGGCTTGATCCCTCCTCAAAGTATTCGTATGTAGGTAATGCTCAGCACATGGGGTGTTGAGGTCACATCCATCTTACCCTAATAACACTACTCTTTTATTACTTGTGCTTCTCAAATAACCTAACAAACATGGCGGCCTAGGGTTTTGTATATAAATCAGTCAAAATAGGTTATAGATAGTGAAATTGCATTCATCACCATAGGCATATGCATCTCAGGTCTAGCCAAAGATATACCTAGATGTTCATTGCTCCTATTGCAAGATGACACTATTGTGATCATGAGGATATTACTGTAGTGTACTACTATCTAGAGGATTATGTTTCTATCTGAGAAAGTTTCTAACTTTAAATTCCCTTTTGAAACACTTTGTATAGCTCCTGTACCAAGTTTCAACATGCCACATATCCATCTCATTCAATTTCCAGCTAGGTAATTCCTTTTCTAAGTCATTGTTATTTATAGAATAATTAGATAAATCAATTATTGTACAAATTAGTGGTTGTATTTATTACTATATTTATTCTCTAATTTATTACAAACCTACACATGGTGTTGAGAGAAAGACAATGCTTATGCATAAGCACCTTGAGAAAGTGGAGGAAAATTTGATAGACATACATAGATATGATGACTCTAGTGATGATGACTTGTCGGCATTTAATATCCATAGATAAGTATTCTATTACCATATTCAAGTTCTATGTTTAATCATCCCCTAGATACTTCCCTAGGAATGTAGAAATCAAAACCAAATATGCAAAAATATAAAAAATATCATTTGTTTTTTTCAATATTCAAAAAGTACAAAACTAGGACCTATAAGTGACATGCTTTTCTAGTACACATAATTCATTGATGTTATTCATCAAATGTATGTTAAATGACATATATATTCTCTATGCACAACCTTTTAAAAATATGTACATGAGTGCATCCCTATAAGTGACATGCTTTTCTAGTACACATAATTGATTGATGTCATTCATCAAATGTATGTTAAATGACACATATATTCTCTATGCACATCCTTTTCAAAATATGTTCATGAGTGGGATGCAGGACATAAAATTCAGATATGATACATAGGCATATAAATATGTAACATTACTTACACCTAGGGGATTCCTTTCTACACTGGGGGCATGCATACACTAGGGGAATTTTTGTACAATTATAAGCTTTTATCTTTCTATATTGTTTTATTGATCATAATAAACTATTACACATGACTTGTTCTTGCTCATACTTTATAGAGAACTATTTTCTATGTATATATTTTCTTTCCCATATTGGATGATGACATTGATTGATTATGTGTGAAAACATTTTCTCACTTTATGCTTTATTGATATTGATGATTATAATATTGTGTGACCATTGATGTGTTCTATATTGAGTGTTGTATGAGTGCATTGGCTATACTTTGTCATGTCATGTGCAAGTTATGAAAGAGGATCCTCTAGTCCAATTCATGGTCATGTCGTGTTTGTGTTGGGTCAGATTCATGTCATGTCTTATGTGTTTGTGTGCTCCTAAATCATGATATTGGGTGTGCGTACATGGTTATATATAGGACTTTTACTATGAGCTTAATGCCATGTTTTATAACACACATACTTCTATTGTGTGTGATACCATGATATCTATCATGCATCTACTATGATTCTTAGGACTACATACTTAATTGATATATCTAATATACATTGAAATTTGTATGTCCATTGATTTGGATTACATGTTTTATCATGTGCTTGAATGATCAAATATTTATATGATGACTTATCTTATCATGTGTCGGGGAATCCAAGAACAACACACCTATTCTAATCCCACTTGTTAGGATCTTGCTCCTCAGAAAGAGCACAATATGATTACCAAATACAAGCAATTAAATATGCGGAAATATCCAGAAGTACAAGTAACTAGAATTCACAAATAGCACAGAATATGAGAGACAATACACTATCTTGTATTAATACTCATATAGAAAAGAATACAATAAAGAGACGCCACACTCTTCCACCTTACAGAGGCTTCTCACACCTCAAGTGTACAGTAATTCTTTTTCAAAAGTTCACTCTCCTACCAAAAATGGTCCCAACACACAACTCACACACAAAATTGGTGTTCACCTCTCCAACCAGTCAGTAATAACCCTGCCAGTACCAAGCACTCTAAAGTACTTCAAGTAGATCTCTCATGAACCTGCAACCTACAATTCAATAGACCATACTTACACATGTAGATCTCCTATGAGCTTGCAACAACCTGCAACTCAATGATCTTACAATGGAAGGATCTTCCTTGCCTTCCTTTTTAGCTCATAATTACAATACACGCCAATGGGTCTATAAATAGATCCCAGACTTAAACAATAACTTAGACTCTTAGTTTACTAATAATAGACACATAGCTCAAGACTCAAAATAGCCTTTACATGCAAACACTCAGTTCAACTAACGAACTGCTCGTGCAACGAATAGTTCTGGAACACACAGGTGACCAACGTTGGTCCCTGTCTGACTGGTGCTGACCGACGTCGACTGACTTCCTGCTGATGCTGGTTGCCTTATGCATTCATCATGACTGACATCAGTCATACTGCTGACACTGGTACTTCTAGAACTTCAGCAACCTCTTCTTCATCTGCATAGTTGAAGCTTTTAGCTCCACAACCTAACAATCTCCCACTTGGAGATAAATAGCTACAACTGTACCTATACCTATACACCATCTAGTTTGTTCCCTTGGCTTTGTATCCCTCTTCAAGATCACTCTTGAAAACCAACCACCACAAAACCTGTGGTGCACCTCCTGTCATCCAAATCACCTACCACATCCGCATCTACAAACTCATGTAGAAAATAACTTGACCCTGCATAGGATGTGCACCTGCTGCTGGTCCCTCTAAGAATCCACTGAACTGCCCTCCAATGCTTCTTTCTCAGATTGGCTCCAAACTTGTGATAACTCCCACTGCTTGGGAAAACTCAGGTCTAGTACATACCATGCACTTAACCTCATTATGTGAATCAAGACACTATTCTGTGAACTGTCCAACCATCACCGTGCTAACCGATCTCACACAATCATCCTGAAACAATGTCAACATGTGACCTTCCATGTCCCTAGAACACACTCATGCCAAAGAATCTTGTTTCTCCCAGATTCCTCATGACATCCCTCTGAACTAGCTTTACCTTTAGTTCAGCAACTCCCTGTATATGTAACCCTGCAACAAGCACATCATATAGTAACAAGATAATGTAGCTTATATTATCCAACCTAGTAAAGAGAAACACAATGATCAAACTTCCATTGTCCTGCAGCTTATTCAAGACCATATACCCTGGCCTTCTGTCTCACATGTCCATTCCCACTCTTCTTTATCCTGAACATCCATTCGTCTCTCAGTGCTTCCTTCCAGCTGGAAACTCCACCAAAAACTCCCATTTGGTTCTCCTCCAAAGAATCACATCCTTCATCCATGCCAAGCTCCCACTATTTCTTGGATCTACCTGCTCTGCTTCTTCAATAACTTCCTGGTTCTTTACCATCAGTGAGCAACAAGTAGTGTAAAGAAGGGAAATGACAAATTTGAGGCTTACTTACCCTTTAAGTCCTCCATATGGGCGCCTGAGACTCCTTGACAGCTTGTTATCCACCCAAAATCTGTCTCAGTGACCGATGCCGGTCACATCTCAGTCTGCACCCGACCAATGTCAGTTCCCTGCGACTGCCTCATCACCGACGTCAGTTCCCTTACCGATGCCAGTGTTTATCTGTTCCTGAGTCACCGATGTTGGGCTGCACATAGTCGACATTGGTCCCTGTCTGGACGTCAATGCTGGTTTTGTAGCTGATGTCGATCTCTGTGTTTTTGTTGTGAGAAATGACTTCTACCTGCGAGCTCCTTTTGGATCAAACCCTTGTCCAAATCACCCTTGCTCTGCTCAGAATTTTTTTGCCCCTTGTGTTAAATTCTTTCCATCACCTTCTCCTTGAAAACCAAGGCTTTCCTGCTCTTGTCACTAACATCAGATTCCTCAAGAAATGTTACCTTCTTCTTTTGCATACAGAAATCTTGATCTATGCTCTTCAAATCTGAAAGCATACCCTTTGACTCAAGAACATGCATCTCCTTCTTATTCATGTGACCAATCCTATTAAGCCACATCTTCGAATCTAAAGCTGAAGTAGATAATCCAGAAAGAGAATTAGTAATACAAGTAGATAGATAAAGTGCACCTACTTTCTTACCTCTTGCTACGACAAGTGCACCCTTGGTAACCTTGCAAGAGTCCACTGTGAGAGTTACTATGCAACCCTCATCACCCAAACTTCTTACAGAAATCAAATTCTGCTCCAGAACTAGGACATGCATGACCTCCTTTAACACCCATGTGTTACCTGTCTACAATTTCAGCTTCACTCTCCCTTTGCCAACCATCTGACAAGGCTTACCATCCCCTAAACAAATTTCTCCAAAGTCTCCCTAGACATACTTATGAAAAAATTCCCTATTTGAGGATGCATGAAAAGAGGCACCAAAATCTAAAACCCAAGATTCTACTTTATCCAAAGAACACACCAGAGCATCTTGTGTAACAAAATTTGCAACATCTGCTTCTTCTTCATGTCCTTCATGCTGATCTTCACCCGACTTGCAATCTCTCTTTAAGTGCCCTTGTTTTCCACATTTCTAGCAGGTTATTCTGCCATACCTAGACTTGGATCTCCTGCCTATCTTGGACCTTGATCTCCCACGCTCAATCTTCTCTCTTTGCCTTCCTCTGCCTTCAACACTCAAAGCATTCCCTGATGATTCACCTATGCTTTTCCTGCGTATCTCTTCATTCAAGATCACACTCACAATATCATCCACTTTTAAGATTTTTGAAGAAGATGCAGTATTGCTAACTGCCATTACCAAACTCTCCCAACTTTCAGGTAATGAACACAAGATTAAGAGAGCCTTAATTTCATCATCAAAAACAATATTGACAGAATTTAACTGGTTTACCAAACCATGGAAATCACTAAGATGACTATGTATAGATCCACCTTCCAACATTTACAAATTAAATAATTGCTTCATAAGAAATACCTTATTCAAAGCTGAGGGTTTTTCATATAAATTTGCCAAAGATTCCATCAACTCTACCATTGTCTTAGCGTGTGATAAGTTGAAAATCACAGATGATGTAAGACTCAACCTTATAGATCCCAGAGCCTTCTGATCAAGAACCTCCCATTCTTCATCCTTCATATCCCGAGGTTTGCAATCAACCCCACCCAATGGTAAGTACAAATCTTTCTGATACAGATAATCTTCAATTTGCATCCTCCATAATTGATAGTTCTTGCCATTAAACTTCTCCATTCGTGGCTTACTATCTTCTGCCATTGCTCTACTCCCACTCAAATAGAAACCCCTGTGAGTAACCTGTAATGAACACACACTAACCAGATCTAATCCGACCTGTTAGTATCCCAACCTAAAAGCTCTGATACCAGTTGTCAGGGAATCCAAGAACAACACACCTATTCTGATCCCACTTGTTAGGATCTTTCTCCTCAGAAAGAGCACAATATGATTACCAAATACAAACAATTAAACATGCAAAAATATCCAGAAGTACAAGTAACTAGAATTCACAAATAACATAGAATATGAAAGACAATACACTATCTTGTATTAATACTCATACAAAAAAGAATATAATAAAGAGACGCCACACTCTTCCACCTTACAGAGGCTTCCCACACCTTAAGTGTACAGTAATTCTTCTTCAAAAGTTCACTCTCCTACCAAAAATGGTCCCAACACACAACTCACACACAGAATTGGTGTTCACCTCTCCAACCAGTCAGTAATAACCCTGCCAGTACCAAGCACTCTAAAGTACTTCAAGTAGATCTCCCATGAACCTGCAACCTATAATTCAATAGACTATACTTACACATGTAGATCTCCTATGAGCTTGCAACAACCTGCAACTCAATGATCTTACAATGGAAGGATCTTCCTTGCCTTCCTTTTCAGCTCATAATTACAATACATGCCAATGGGTCTATAAATAGATCCCAGACTTAAACAATAACTTAGACTCTTAGTTTACTAATAATAGACACGCAGCTCAAGACTCGAAATAGCCTTTACATGTAAACACTCAGTTCAACTAACTACTCATGCAACGAACAGTTTTGGAACACACAGGCAATCGACGTCGGTCCCTGTCTGACTGGTGCTGACCAACATCGATCGACTTCCTGTCGATGCCGATTGCCTTCTGCATTCATCATGACCGACGTTGGTCATACTGCCGACGCTGGTACTTCTGGAACTTCAGCAACCTCTTCTTCGTCTGCATAGTTGAAGCTTTTAGCTCCACAACCTAACATCATGTTTATATATATACCTTATATAGTTATATTTTTTTATATAATGCATGGTGTGCACAACTCTTTATTTTGATATGAGTGGTTCAAAAACTTCATCCCCTGTATCAAAATGGGATCATATAGTGGGATTGTCTTAGATATGTAGATCATGACAAAAAAATAGTTCACATATTGGGTTAGATTATGTGATTCAAAGGGAAAAGAGTATGCAAAATAGGTTAAATTATGTAATTTAGATGGGTCAAATTGAGTAGATTAGTATTCTAAAGGATTATGAGGAACAATTGTGGTATTCTATGGAGTTATGAAATACAAATGATGGCATTATTTATCACTTTGAGGAATAGGTTGGTCAGATTTTAGGCATGAATGTTTGTTCATGCAAACATTTTTTACTTATAATGTGGATCAGTTGGGAATGATGGTACTACATAAGGACTTAAGGTCTATGATCCATCTACAATGGTTAATACTTTTACATACAAACTTTTTGAGGGTTCCACTTTTACATAAAACCCTATTTCAAGGTTTCACTTTGACATAGAAACCTCATTTTGAGGTTCCAAAAAATAATTATTATGATATTTTGGATAGTGTGGTTGAAGTTTCTATGTTTCTCAACTTATAACATTCCTTATCCAATGGTGGTTGAGGCATTAACACTCATCAACTCATGGTTTTAGCCATTTTACCTCCATAGAGCATTTTCACCCCATCGAATTATCCAAATGAGTTCAAAAAGTAGAAATATGGTTCGTATAACCTCGGCTGTATTTGATCATTGAAATTTTCATTTCATGTGATTCAATTATCTATATTACTTTAGATTGCTTATCTTGAGAAGACATTGATCTATATATATTTTCTTATAGGTTTTGCATGAAAAAAATGGGACATTTGGGGCATGCCTATCAACCCTAAGAGTGGTTATCACATGAACCAAATTTCTTATTTTATCATTTTTATTTGAAATTTCCAATACTAGATTAAAAAGAGCATCTGTACATGCATTTCAATTTGGTATTAGACACTTTGTCAACAATAAATTTGGCACACTTTGATTTACTTGGAAGTGACATACACATTATACTTGTGTATAGTTTTTCTCTCAAATACACATATTCAAGACCAAATTATTATGTAAAAGAACATTCCAAAATCCTATATAAGCCTTTTTCATAAATTAGATCATTGATTTTCACTCCCACAATGGTATCAATAAAAGTTGGACAATTACAGTTACCACTAGTGACTATATCTATTGATAGTACCCAATAATACCTAATCAATATTTTTGATATTTAGAAGTCTCCATTACATTTTCCTAGGTCTATGTTTCATGGGTTGGTCATAGCGTAAAAAAAAATCAACTATAAACACAACAATTATAATGATATACTCGCCTAAAATCATCTTAGAAAGTCCTGAAAATTTTGAGATATTCATTATCCTTCTCTTCAAACATTATCACAAAGGCATACATATATTAAAAAAACCCTCGAGGAAATAGTATTACAACTAAGACTATATACACGTGAAAGACGAAGTTTCATGGTGTCGAGTGCTTAAAGGCAAATATTACTTTGCATTCTAGATTGATCACAATGTTTCATATGCATGCATAGATAGGAGAACTACATAAGATTTTATCCCTCTTCAGAGTAAGAAAATGTTTAGTTAATCAATAGAGAGTGGTTGGGACTATCCAACCTAAAGAGCTAGCCTATTTTTTCATGCCATTTTTTTGGTTGAAAGTGCATTACAATTTCAAAGAAAGGAGAAAAATATATATTAACACACATGGCCAAAGAAAAGCAAAAGCAAATGAATCATTTACATGTGCATGCATAAGTGTCTAAGGACTTACATCCCTATATGACATAGAGACATTGCCAGTAGAGGTAAGATAGTAATGGTCACCATAGGGGTCACCTTATTATCGATAGCATCTAGGCAAGGTATGAGATATAAAAAAAATTTAGCAGCACAAAAGAGAATACACATATCATTTTCAAAATCATTGATGATTATTGTGAGGGTCAGATTAACAAATAAGCTATGTTCATCTCTCCCCTCTTAATTTATCACTTGAAATCATCTAAGTGCAATATCAATATAATCCAATTCAAATTAAATTAACATTATTATATTTTACAAAATCTAAATTAACCTTAGTTTTACTTTATTTAAATCACATTAATTCAAAATAATTAAAACAACATCATTATCTATATACTTCCCTACAAACCATCATACATTTATGATTACTTGTTTCAGATTTTCTCGTGTGTCACTTAACAGAATTCAACCACAACAAACCCTACTTAAGCCTTTATACTTTGAGTCCTAGGCGGTAAATCAATAAAATATTATAAAATATCAAATAAACTCACATCTTCTGAACATGTTAGTATTGATTGGGTGAGAACATGTAGTTAAATTTTGAAATGAAATGACATGAACATTGATTTCTAATGAATTATTCAAAAAACTTATATGAATTTTATTTCCTCAATGTTCCAAAATGTCTCAAATATTCACTTTTGTTCAAGGTATAAGAATTATTAAAATCATATAAAAAGTTTGTATAAATTTAAAAAAAAATTGTAAATTTATTAAAAATAAAAATTTCAAAAAAAAATAAAATAATAATAATTAGTAACATAACAAAAATAAATAAAATTGTTGTTGTTGTTGTTGTTGTTATTATTATTATTATTATAAAAAATAATTTATAATATTTTTAAGGTGGTTCACTAAAAAGTAATGAGGAAAGATAGTGCATTAACACGTGATTGTGCATTGCACATAGATGCTTATTTTTATAAAACTTTCTTGAACGATTATTTTAAAGGAATCTTGCTAAAAGTGCAAGGTGGCGCAGTCCGATTAATTATGTTCAAATAATCTAGACAATTTAATTTAGTAAGAAGAATGCAATGGAGCCACCATCGTCCCAATATGTGCCAAAATGGGAGCTTTTGAAAAAAGTATGGCAACCTATAATATAAAATAATAGTGAAAGATTTTGACCCGGAAATAAAAACATGTGAAAAGACAATGGAGATCCATTAAAATCACAATTTAAATAAAATAAAACATTGACTTATATGGTTATGACTAAGTTAATAGTATGGAAATTCTAAAATCTTGTACATAACGTATATCACAAACTGTGTAAATAAGGAATATCACAATTAAAATAAAATAAAATATTGACTTATATGGTTAGATTTTTGGGGTGAGTTCTAAGTAAATAAAATGATTTTAAAATTTGTGAAGTAATTTTAAGATTTTTATTTACATATATGTTTGTGAATATACATGAATATATTAAAGATAGAATGATTATATTAATAAAATTTAAATGTAGAAGATTAATATAAAAAAAAATTATTAAAAATATAATATAATGAAATTATAATTAATTTTAATAGAATTATTATTACTTATAAATATATCAAAGATAGAATGATTATTTTATATTAATAAAATTTAGATGTAGTATAAGATTAATAGTCTTTCTCATATGAAAAATAGAGTATAATAAAATTATAATTGATTTTAATACAGTTATCATTATTCATGTTCTCTAATTTTTTATATAAAGAAGTAGGAGAGTTTATGTTTAGAAAGAATCTTTATTTATCTGTTAGGAATATTAATTGAATTTGGATAAGTTTTAATTTAAGAATATTCACTAAAAAAATATTATATATAAATGAGTTATGGATAATAATATGTACATATATTAATATTTATTTATAAAAAATATATTTTAAATTATACAATGTTATGTGTCAAGTGAAAAAAAATCTATTCAAATTTTTTTGACATAAGTCAATAAGTTTTACATTTACTTCTCAAACCAATTTTTTAAACAATATTTATTAAATATATAAATTTAAACAATTAAATTTAATGATATTTTATTCTTAACGTTTATTATAAAATATGAAATTTAAAAATGTCTTATTTTAAATTTGACAATATTTAAAACCTTTATGTCATTAATATAAATAAATAAGATTATTAAAAAAAAATAATAATAATAATAAATTATAGTAAAAATAAACAATAATTTTAAGAGTAGATTCAATTCCCCATTTATAATGCAATGTACTGAGGACCCATTACACACCGCCCAAATGTTTATGGGCCTCGCCGCCGAAAAAAAAGACAGTCAAAAAATGATTTATTAAAACAGGTCGCCAACCTACTCCCACTAAAAAACATTCCCGTCAGCAACACCACGTCTCCATCGCTGCAACTCTCGGTTTTCTAACAAAAACAACAAACGGAGTCACGGGCGAACAAGATGCACTAAGCTAGCGACAAAACATGTCATCACTGTGCTTTCCCTGTACCACCATCCCCTTTGCATGCATAATGTTACATGCTTTGATTAAATGGCAATTTACTTAGCTATTCCATCTTCCCAAACCACCCAGAAAAAAAAATGACTGAAGATCACATATCTGAGGGTCTGCCTAGGCTTAGCACCATCACCATTGTTGCACTAAGCTTGTTATGGATCAGCACCATATCGGGGACCCAAGCTCTGAATATAGGACCCCTGAATATAACTTCCCCTCTGGTAAAAGTTAAACCATATCATATTTTTCAATACTCTTAATATATTTTCTGTGACATTATCTCATATTAATGGCAATGAATATAGATCTCAAACCTAGATGATAGATCATTGATGGTTATCTTAAACATCGAGCAAATAATAAATATACAGTTATATCAGATTGATTTATTTGTATGAACTGTGAAAGCATAAAATCTTTAATGATAAATCTGTTATGACTGAAATGGGTTTAATGGCACAGACCAGTGGATGTAGCAACAAGTGTGAATCCAGTTTCTGCACAGGTAACGACTTTCCTTGCCAAAAACAGATTTTTTTGTGAATGTTTTTGGATTCAACTACCTAAAAGATTTCATTTCAGATGTTTTTAATACTCATCAGCAAGGAGGAAGCCTATGTTTAGGAAGGGATGTTCTGTTTTTTGAATGTTTTTGGATTCAACTACTTAAAAGATTTCATTTCAGATGTTTTTAATACTCATCAGCAAGGAGGAAGCCTATGTTTAGGAAGGGATGTACGATCTTACAGGCAATAAAATCGAAAAATATCTTTATAAATTTGAAATAATGTGAAACCAAACCTCAAAACTCAAAACAGACGATTTGTTTTATGATTTCGTATTGCTGTGAATGGATTAGAATGAAGGGGTATTTTGTGTGGCAGTTGCTCCGCTGCTAAGATATGGAAAATACTGCGGCCTTGGCTACAGTGGATGCCCTGGAGAAATCCCCTGTGATGCCCTCGATGCCTGCTGCAAAACCCATGATTCCTGTGTCAAAGCCAGAAACGGTAAACAATATAGGATATTCAAGTATTTTTCTTCTCAAGAATACGACTTACAATTCATATTTTTCTTTCTGTGCATCTCATTCCTCCTCTATAAATGTTACAATTCATATCTTCTTAAACATAACAATCTGACATGTTAGATTGATCTTTTGAGGTCAGGGGATTATCTAAGCCAGAGTTGCAGCGAGGGTTTGCTGAACTGTATAGACTCTGTGAGGGCATCTGGAGCTCCTACCTTTGAAGGAAGCAATTGTGATATGAAAACGGTTACAGATCTGGTGTATGATGTTATAGAATTAGCTATAGTGGCAGGAAGAGCTCTCCACAAGCCTTGAATCAGTCACAAGATAGACAATAAACTTACTAGGCCAGGACTGAAAATGCTGCATTGATGGAATAATAAATGCTCCCAAGAATTACCATTATTAGAAAAGGTGTATGAAAATGTATGATGTATACCTGTTACTCTGGTTCATGATCAGGCATTTCTTATTTATTGGGCCTGAGCATGTAGTCAGGCCTGGAGAATGGCATATCAGAAGTATAAATCTGTAGCTTTAACCGATTTATTCCCAACTCCAAATTATAGACCATTGGCTTCTATTACATTATTTCGCTTGTGTATGGATTACATTTTCATGGCGTTCAAGAAATGGAAAATTTTCTTTCTTGTCCCATTTATTATTTAGAAAATTTACATATTAGTCATGTATGTTTTTACAGGGTCTAGCATGCACTATTTATGGTCAAAACTTTACAAAATGCTTTATCATATACACAGCTTATCCTTATTTTAGGTGGGGGGCGGCCGGAGGGAAGGGGGGACGAGGAGGCGGGTGGGTGGAATGCAGTGGGGAGTAGTGGGATGAAATAGAGTTATAATTTTATCATAAATAAAATATGTATAAGATTATTCATAAAAAAGGCAGTAGAAGGTATGCCACCAAAGTCATATTAGGTAACATCAAGGAAATAAGGTCTATGATGACAAAAGCAACGAACAAATTGGATCATACCTAGAGAAAGCTCTAGTACGTCAAAAAATAGGGAAACTTAAGCAACAACAACACATAAACTAGCTAGGGGTGGGTCATTGTCAGGAGGACAACCCCACCCGAAGTCGGGAAGATCTTTCCCATCATCCACTAGGTCATATCCAATGTTAGTGTCCACCTGGTCAAAATTATCTTTTTCTTCAGTATCATGTAGGAGAGAAATGGCTAAATTAATTCATAGAAAACTTTTATCAAAACGCTAAAAGGAACAATCTTGGGAATTGCCAGATCACAACTTCTCCCAGGGCGAGACCATTAAAGGCAAGAATCCCTACCATCGATTGTGTCAAGATGCCGGAGTCAGAGAGTGCCAACCACTCTGTTGCACTAGAAGGAGAGAGTGATGTTGCTACAAGGCACCAGAAGCACGAGAATGGTGGTGAGGTTCGTTGTGATGAGAGCCACACCTAGAAGGACCATCCTTATTGTGAGACAAGGTGTCCCTAGGTGTGGAAGGTGACACATGAACAACGTTGCAAGGCACATCACCTTAGTAATGGAGGAGCTACTACATGTAATCTAGTTTTATAGCCACTTTATTTGTTTGCACTTGAATCTACAAAATAACATTATAAATAATGGTAGCTTTGTCATAAGCAACAAACCAAGAGTCAAAAAAATTATTATAAAATATCGCTGAACTACTTTCTTTCCAGAGCCAAAATAAAAAATTTATTCTGAAAGCATGCCAAATTTGGGTGAACTGAGGAGGCAAACTCGGGTTATCCTCAAAGATAATATGGCGATGGAGTGAACTGGCTGGAAAAAAATGGAATCCATAACCATGCACATATGGCATTCAAGTAGTGCTAGAAAAGGTGATATATGGTATCAAGATGGCCACATAAGGGACATTTGGGAAGATAAATCCCTAGTTAGACCAACCTTTTGACAATAGGCAAGCCTTGATAAAGCAAACTCCAACTAAAGTGATTAATTTTGGGCTCAATACAAGCAAACTAAATAGTGCAAAATTGTTTCTCCCACAGAGAAGTGGAGGAATGTATATCCCACCTCTGGTTAAGTTTATCCACCATAGACATGTGTGAAGAGAGCCATTCATAACCTTTTTTGGTAGTATAATTTTGGAAAGGAGTCTCTTTGCACTATTTCCAATCCTTCGACCAAGGGGCGGCAAAGGTTACAAAGATCTTGTGAAGGAACTTCATTGGCACCGATGTCACCATCTCATCATAAGAATCTCTCTCAGTGAGATCAAGTTTGTATTTATCATGGAAGTCATTCCAGGGGATCCAAAATTGAGTTTATTTATAGAAAAAGTCTTGCATGGTGTGGATACCTATGCGATAAAATCTAAGTGCATGAATCCAAATCACTTCTGCCAGAGGCACTGCCTACATGTTTATGATTAATGAATACCAAATTGATTGTTGGTTGATGAATAGACCATCCCTAAAGCCTAAATTGTTCCATAATAGCCAAGGTTTTTTTTTTCAAGATTTCCAGATACTCTTAATAACAAAGGTTCCCACTACTTTGACTAGGGCAACTAGAAAAAAGAGATTGGGAAAACCAAGCCTTTTCCAAGTCACGTTCTCATAGGATCCAAGGCATTTCTCGTAGAGGCACCACCTACATGTTTAAGATCATCGACCACCAAAGTGATTAATGTTTGATGGATAGACCATCCCTAAATCCCGAACCCTTCCATAACAAAGAAGGTTTGATTTTTTCCCAATCTTTCCAAATACTCTTAATAACAAAGGTTCCCACCACTTTGACTAGGGTGACTAGAGTAAGGAGAATGGGAAAACCAAACCCTTTCCAAGTCATGCTACCATAGGGGGACCCTTGATCAATGCAATTTCTAACAAGAATATTCCTAGACTCTTTTCTCTCTACTGCATGAATAATCCACTTAGCGTATAGAGTAGAGTGTTGTCAAAAAAATCAATTAGGCCCATACCACTAGCCTCCTATGGAAGATAACAATAGTCTTAGGAAACTCTGTGAAAACTCATACTGAAGGATGGATTAGTCATATGAAGTCTCTCAACATCTTTTTGAGTTTATTGATGGCCTATTTGGTGGGCACCTAACACGATGAGTAATACACATGGTTGGTAGAAAACACGTTAGAGTAGATTTAGAATTTGCTAGTCAAGGGAAGTCTCTTGGTGATATAATACAAGAGTTATTTCTTGATGTGTTTGACCACGTATTGCCAAAGCTAAGATGGTGAGGTTTGAAGGCAAAGGGAATCCCCAAAAATTTAAATATCTCATCGTGTTGAAGTAAATGCCAATTGTACCACACCATCTAGGTAGGTTGTGGAAGATAGGATTGCCTATAGCACTACATTTTATGCCATTAAATGGTAGATCTAGAGGCAAGACAAGAGACCTCTAGGTAGTGCATTACATTGGTCAAAACATCCTCATCCTTGATGATTATAAAAGAAGAGTCATCAATGAATTGTCCATTGAGAAGTTGTTGGGGTTATTTCGAAGGAAGAGCTATACCACACACTAGGCCTTGCAATTGAGCATTAGCCAAGAGATATCCAAAGGCTTATTTTATGAGAACATATAGTGCTACGGCCAAGGGACAACCTTGTTTAATAGATCTAAATAGGTCAAAAGGTTCAGAATTGACTCTATTACTAGAGAGATATGCATCAAAAGAATTATTAAAAAAACATGTGCATAAACTAAATGAGAGTGGGACCAAAACCCAGAGTTTATAGTATAACAAGGATAAATGGACACTTAATGTGGTCATAGGCTTTCTCAAAGTCTAATTTGATGAACAAGGCCTTTTGGTGTGACCAACAAGCCCATTCTATGTCTTTCCACACTGCGATGAAATTATCCAGAATATACCAGCCTTGAATGAAGCCTATCTATTCAGGTTGGATGATCGATGGTAGCATAGGCCTAAGGTGAAGATCCAAAGCCTTAGCAATGATTTTGTAAGAGACATTAAGAAAAGTGATAGGATGCCAATTATAAATGAGTTTGGGGTTACCAACTTTTAGGATGATTTTGATGTCCTTTGTTGATGGTTGAGCCCAAAGTCTATGAGTGGAAGCTTCAAGTTAGACTTAGTAAAGGTCATCCCCTACAATATCCCATATTTTCTTGTAAAATTCATAGGGAAACCCATCACAACTAGGGGATTTTTCATTTTCCATTTGCATCATGGCTTTGAATAGGTCCTCTAAAGAGAGGAGCTTGTCATAGGTGACCCTTTGGTTGGAGGAAACTTTAGTGGGAACTAGAGGAATTGGTTCAGGGCCTATTGGTTTTCCATGGATGATGGTTAGGCACAAAATACTTGTTGATAATGTTTGCCAAAAGCCTTAAGCATCTTAAGTGTCTCTGTCAATCATTACCCATTATCCGAAAGGGCTACTATTTTTTGGGCAGTGGATTTGGCCTTGAGCATGTGGAAAAATTCCTTAGAGACTTGGTTGTCCACTTTGAGCCAATGTATATGAGCTCTAAGTTGATGACCATAGGCATTATATTGATTATCAATTTAGAATTTTTGGCATAATCTAACCACTTACAGCTAGAAGAATTCACTAAATGGGTGTTTCTCTATTGAATCCACCTTTTGGATTAACTCGAAAGAGGTGGAGTAGGACCATCTTCGAATATTGGATAATTGGAACTCGTAAATGTGCATAAATCTAATAGTCTAATTGATATCATCTACCCACCACTAGGTCCACCATGGCTACTAAATAAGCTTAGGAACAAGATTCCAGACATGTTTGATGTGTGCCATGGTGGGTCCATGATCTAAGAGGACCTTATTAAGAAATAATTGCATCTTATGAAATTTAGGAATTTTGAATAGCCAATTAATATGAAACTTGATCAGAAAGTGGTCAGATGGAGTAAAATTTGATAGTGCTTACACCGGTAGTGAAAACATGCTATCAAAGGAGAAGTAAGGTTGAGAAGAAATCATGGCATGATCAATCCATTTAATGACCCTATTGGACCCATCTCAAAAATTAGTCCCAATGTACCAAGATTTTAGAGTGGGATGCCACCCTAAATTAGGGTTATGAAGACCAAATTTATTTCACATGTATAGCCGCACCTTCCTTTCACTAGTCACCCATCTTATATGTTGATTAACAATCTTGTTAGTTGATTGTTCAACCATATTAAAATCCCCATAAATAACCCAGTGAGCATTAGAAGAGAATTAAAAATCTGTCACCATAAAGTTTTACACTCATGAGCATCATTTGAGGTATAAACATTAATAATGCCAAATGAACGATACTCAATATTAAAGAGGACCCATATGACACTGTGGGAGGGGTCCTTTCCAAATGTCACAAAATGAGGTTACCATTTGGGCACAATAATGTCATAATGCCACTATAGCTTGCCTTGAGTTCACTAAAAATCACTAAATTATCAAGACAAATAACTCTGTTAGTAGCAAAGAGAAAGAAACCCATCACCTTCACTTCTTAAAGGTATAGAGCATCCAAATATTCAAACTTAATTTTGAAATGTCAAACCACTTACCTAAAAACTAAGTCTGTTAGACCCTGAACATTCCATGAGAACAAATTCATAGATTATGGGTGTCTAGAGAAATATCCTCTACATCTATCCCTTCAAGGGATTCATATTTATTCTTCATGAAATTCTTTGAGTTGACTAGGAAAAATTGTAGCTACTGGGCAAATATTATTGCACACTCTAAATTCTTGTAAACATCTTGACCAATGGGGATTCTAGATCGAATTAGAGAGTTTTGAGAGGGGATGCAAGAGTGCTTACCAACACCATTGTGAGTGAAGTGTGATAAGAAAACTAGATGATCTATAAAGATGTCGAATGAAGTTGAGAACTAGAAAAAGCCTTCACCTCCATCAGGCATGCTTTAAAAATGAGGTTGAGATGATGTTACTTCTAGAGCCACTAGTTCCTCAATAGGGATCATGTTAAGAGACACTTCTTTGTTTGGTGGAACTAAGGGTTTAAGTGATTGAGGCACAGAACTAGAGGAAGGCTTGTTAATATCCCCATTACCTATTTGAGCAGTTCCCTTGTTGTGATTGTTTTTCTTCCCATAACAATTTTCCATCCGTCTTCTTAGGCATTCTTAGGAGATACAACCATTGTCTTGGTATGGGTCCTATTATGGTGGAGGTTCAATGGGTAGTCCTTAATCTTGTGGTATATGGTGTGGAAATGGAATCATGTGTTAGGTAGGTTTATATACAAAATTATTTGAGGGTACTGGGAATCACTAACTTGTATTTTGATAGATTCCTTGAGGTCCTTAGAGAGATCAACTTCCACATAGACCTTCCTTTGCAGCCGATTTGAGTAGAATCCCTTGGATTCATGAGTGATAATTCAGCGTATAGAACTAGCTATTTGGTCCAATAATTACTAGCAAAGGCAAGGGTAAACTAGGAACTCAACCCATATAGGGGCTATTAGAGCAGCTTGCTTTGAGACAATAAAGTCTTTTTTCCAAGAGGATAACACTAGGAGGGAGTTTTGGACATACCAGGTTGATGACTTATTTAATATGACACTTCCATAGGTAGGGTCAACAAATTTTAACAGAAAAAACCTTTGGTCATGTTCTAGATGTTTTCAAGATTAATGCCATGGTCACCCAGGTGGATTGAACCTAGGATTTTAGCGTGCTTTCCAAAGGAATGCAACCAACAAAGTAGCCTATGAGGCATAATTATTTTATCCATTGATAAGAAAAATCAAAACTAGGTTGAGAAAGAACAATATTAGATGGAGAATCCTTACCTCGTGATAAAAATTTAGGACAAATTTATTCGGTCACTTCTTCAATAGGGCCATTACTAAGCACTCTTCCTTCAACCGTCATGGCTTCAACATCTACATGGGAAGGTGGGTAAGCCATTAAATAACACACCCTTTTTATTTTTATAAATAAAACTATTTACCTATAATTTTTTGTTATTTTTTTTAAACTTAATACCACTAAGGTTAAAATAGAAAAACTTACTCTAAATGTTATCCCACACCCTATAGTTAATGAGCACCAATATCTTTGATATTCTTACAGTAAAAATAAAAATAAGTATAAATATAAATATAAAATAAAATAAAATAAAAATTAATATAATAGTATTAAATTTTAAAATAAATATGCTGATTTAGATAATCATTTTAAACATCCACCTATACTTCCATGCTAATTACAAAACTAATAGTGAAGAACCCTAAAATGCATTGGGTGAATGTCATGGGTATTCTACAAGTGACAATCATGAAAAACTATTAACGATTCCTTAAGATAGTTGAAGCACACAACAATACCCTCAAAGTGAGATATCATATCATTACTTATCCTTGGGGTTATAAGAGTGTCATCTCAATCATCAACATTATAAACATGGAAGTTGTGAATGCCACTCACACTATGAGCAATTTATCATATCATTGCTCATCCTTGGGGCTAAAGAGTACCATCTCCATCATGACCATTATCAACATCAAAGTTGTGAATGCTACCTATATGGTGAGTAGGGAAACAACATGTTACAATAAGAAGGTCAAATTCTATCATGATGTAGAAATTGAACTTCTGAAGGCCATAACATTTTATCCATAACTCTGTTTGAAATCTCATTTACATCAAAATGATCTTATCAAAAAAATTAACTCAACTATAACTAGTCCTATCCAGTTAGGGATATTTTTATAACTTTTTAGAGGCCATATGTGACCATTTGAGGCTCTAAAATGTATTTTAGTATTTTTTTACGATTTTTCTATTTTTATAAATATTATATTTTTGTACCCAAAAATGAACTTCAATTGATATTCATACATTATGCTAATTTTAGTTTTTTGGAGATATGTGGATATTTTTAGGCCATCCTAACTTGCATGCAAAACTTTTTTAAAATAACGGTTGAAAATCGTTAAAAAATGAAAGTTACTAAAAATAATAATTTTTAAAAAATTGCATGGGTCAGTTAACTTTTGGTAGAATTTGATTTATTTAGATTTTTTAGTTATGCATGTCAACTCCATTTTAGAGTTGAGCTTTATTTAAATATTCTTGTCTAATATTTTATTCATTCAATGAGAATCAATAAAAAATTATATGCTTTCATGCAATTTTTGATTTTATGCCTATAAATATTTTTGCATAGTTAGCATGTGTTTTCACCATTTGGTATTAAAACAAGTTTGAATCTTGGAGGTAATATCTTTTTGAATTGATAATTTATATTTTGTTAGAATATTCTATGGTTGGATAACAAGTTTCAAAGATGGTGATAAGACAAGGACAAGGAGGAATTGCTTAGATAAATAGGACTATGCAAGGGCTGTAAAGACAATTGGAACAAATAACCATAATTGTTGTAAATCAAAGACAAAGGTGATTGGAATATGAAACAGAGGAAGAAATAGATCATGGAGATAAAATTCATCAATAAGAGGAATGAGAACATCCACCATCAATTGAAGAGAGGATGGTTAGGGTTTTAGAGGGGAGGAACAAAGGAATCAAAGTTGATATTCTAAATTATGGAGACAGTTTAAAACCAAAGGAGTTGATAGATTAGATGAAAAACATGGAGAAGTTTTTTAAATGGAAAACTCTAAGAGACAATAAGAAATTAAAGTTTGTATGCATAAAATTGAAGGGTCATGCAAGGATTTGGTGGGATCACCTATAGAAAAAAAGATAGAGCAAGGGTAAAGAGAATATCAACACATGGATTAAGATGGAGAAGAAGCTAAGGGATAATTTTATCCTATGGATTATGCACACATCTTGTACAAAATATTTTAAAATTTAAGGCAAAAGGATCAAAGTATACAAGAGTATACATATGATTTTTACAAGTTCCCATAAGAATGGAGCATGATGAAACAGAAGAATAGACGATTGCAAGGTATATAAATGGTTTAATGTTTTCTATTCAATATGAATTAAGCATGGATATAATACTTTGCATGGAGGAGACTTATCAATTATATTTAAAGGCACACGATAAACAACACAGACAGGTTTTTAGAAGATCGTCTAAGCCATGAAGAGGATAATCACCTCCCATAAGGGGATGAGATGGGTTCAATACCACTAGAGGTGGGTTTAATCCCACTATAAGAGAATTATAGCGTAGTGTAGAAAGTAAAAAAAAGAATATATAAGGGTATCGCGTAATGTAGAAAGGAAAAAAAAGAATATATAAGGGTTTCTTTTAGAGATGACAAGGCTATGGTGGTGCTAGATGGTGGTTTTCAAATCAACACATATCTTATGCTTGTTAAATATGTGGAGAAGAAGGGCACATGGTGTTTGAGTGTCCAAACTATCATGAGAAAGAAAGGAGGCAAGAATATTGCCTAAAAGTGAATTTAGTTGATGCTAAGACAGAAGAACAAAATACCGAAGTTGCAGCAGTAGATAGTGGAGAAAATATCATGATGAGGAAAACTATGATTTCTCCAAAGAAAAAATAGGCACAAAATGAAGAAGGTGGTGATGCATGTCTACAAACAAATATTTTTCAAACAAGGTGTACTTCAAGAGGTAAGATATGCAAAGTAATTATAGATGGTGCTAATTGTGAAAATATGATTTCTAAGAATATGATTGAAAAACTAGGTTTACAATACGAAAATCATCCTTATCATTAATAAATTTCATGGTTTAATAAAGGGAATAAAGCTATGATAGATAAAATGTACTTAATCAAGTTTTCTATAAGAAAAACTTACAAGGATGAAATGCAATGTGATGTTATATCAATGGATACATAACATGTATCATTGGGAAGGCCATGGTAGTTTGATAGAAAAATAATTTATGATAGAGCAAAGAATACATATACTTTATGGAAAAGTGGTATGAAAATAGTTTTATTACATCTTCAAGAAAAAGGGTGGGTAAAAATCTTAATGTCTACAAAATAATTTATCAAAGACATGATGATGTTAATAGGTTTTTATTATGCATTAATAACAAATAAAGAAGGCATGGAAGTTGTGCAAATACTAGTGGTAACATAAGTATTGAAAGAATATACATATGTTATACCTGATGATTTACTACATAGTTTATCACCAAAGAGAGATATTCAACATTATATTGATTTAACTCTAGGATCACCTCTACCCAATCAAATAGTTTATAAGACAAATATAACAAAACATACATAATTGAATAAACAAGCTACTAAATTGGTGGCATCATCAAAATATGATAAATAAAAATAAACTAATAATAAATCATCAATACCAATTAACATTTTAAGGGAGTCACAATATATTTAATAATAAATTATAATATAAAAAAATAAATACACTAATAAACTGTCAATTGATAAATAATAAAAAATACTATACTCAATAATAGCAAATATTTCAATATAAATTTTATATGCTATTAAAAAAAATTAATGAAAAAGAAAAAGAAGGAAAAAATAATAATAGTAGACAATACTGAGACAGAGAAAAGAAAACTGATGGCATACCAATATTACAAGAAAGAAGACATGAACATTTGAAAACAGAGTTAATAAGGGGTAGTCTCCCTTCATTTTTGTGTTTTTCTAAACATTTAACTTGGAAATTTTGTGTTTTTATAATCTCCTCATTTATCTTTAATAAAAGAATTCTCAGAATACGTTGTTATCTTGTTTTCTAATAATGTTTATACTTTAATTTTTATAATATATACTGGAACATTATAAATTTTTAGAATATTTTGTTATTATGTTTTATAACAATATTTATATGTTAATTTTTATAATAAATATTTGTAGATTTATTTTATGGTCCGTATTTAGCTATAGTATAATGATAAATATTTTATTTATTATTTAATTTATAAAAAAATGTAAATAATTAATTAAATTATTTATGAAAATGAAAATGTATAATCATCATGTTATATTTTTTATTAAATATTATATTATTTTTATATAAAATATAGATAAAAAAATATGATAACATTATGAATTATTCAAACTCTGTAAAAATAAAAAATGAAATGATTTTTTTTTTGGTTAGGTGTAAAATATTTCTCAATTTATCAAACCTGGCAAGATCCACCTTCACATGACCCATTATTTATAGGGGCAGATATCCTTTTCTTCATAGTTACCCCACATTATAGTGTCTGGAAAATACAGAAAGTAACTCTATGGTGGGTCGCTGGTAATGAATGGGAAATCCATGACAATGGCACGCTGCCAACAATCTTCCTAAAATGCTTCAGAACACCCCCAACTGCAAAATTGTTGGCCAGTGGCATCAAAGGTGGTATCAGCCTGAAATGATTATAACACTTCTTTTCTGTTAAGGGTTAGGTGTCTCATGTACTAATGCCACATATTGGACCCTGATAGTTCTGAAATTATTTGATGATTTGTGAGGCTCAACATCAATGACTAGGCCCTTGAACCGTCCTCCTTCATAACCAGGTTCGTTGCTATAACAGACCACCAAACATATTTTTAGGAACTCCATTCTACCACTAAAAGACATAATTTTAATATACACTTTCGTACATTAAGAAATTTATCTCTTGTTATGAACACCATATTATTTCGTTGATCTAAATTTCCCAGACGGTAAAATATGGAATCATTTGTTTAAGATTTTGTAGTAGTTTTGAAGTAAAATGATTTCATGGCCATTTGTTGATAAAAAATTTTGAACAAGTAATTTGGGAAGATGTTAAATTTGTCAATGTTGTTTTCTCAAAGTCATTACTCAGAAAAAATGATAATGAAAATAAATAAATAATTATAAATTTTGATGTTTTTATAGTCCAAGAAAATAAATAGAAAATCTTCTAGATAATAACTGTGAACAAATTGTTTGATTTTACATATTTCGAATCACTATTTATGATTCATCATCAAGAAAGATTTATAATTATAATTTTTTCTTAATAATGAATAATGAATAATGATTCGAAAAGCTATTATCAACATATATGAATTTGCAGTTTGAATGATTCTCTAAAATTGTAATCCAAGCTTTTATTTGGATTTATTTCCTTACAACAATTTACACCAAAATCCACCAACACTCCAGTAAAGCAATTGGAAACTATTATTTAAAAAAAAGAAGATAAGAAAGGTGGGAAGAAAACGATGAAGATTATACTTCATGTATTGGTGCCATATTTTTCTAAGATCTTGGAAGCAATAGACTCTAATAAGTGGAATGAATAAGACAATGGACATAAATCATATAGCACTTCATCTTTCTTAGCCATTGTTGGGCTATTACCGAGTAATCAAAAAGTATCTATAAAGTAATATCAAAAAAAAAATTGCACATTCATTGTTGTTCACAAAGTAGATATACCATATCAAAAGAAGTGTTTGTAGTCGAAGCACACAATCGAGGTGATGAAGGTTTGATTCAAAATGCACATTATAAGTAGTTAAATTTTTCAGAGCACCACCTCCTTAAAGTCGATGCTTAGTTTCTCAAAGTAGAAGGAATTCTGATGATTTTTTTAAAGTTGAAACTGTTTACTTTTAGCCTATGGCCAGGTGGTATGTGACAAGGAATTCTGATCAAATGGTTGTATGTGGTATGTGACATTCAATTAACTATTTCCAGGTATGGATTAAAATTATTCAAACTTCCTGTCGTAGGTATTTATAAATATGTTGAATTCCCTTGGACCTAATGGATGGGTCATTCTGAATATAGCCTAAAATAAGGCACAAAATTCTTCTAAGTAGATTAAATATAAAATGGTATCAGCTAGATATTTAAGACTCTGAAAATCCCACCAAAAAGTGAATTCCTATAGATTCTCAAATTTATTTAAATATATAGACTGGTTTCAAATAACTAGAATTTCTACGAGGCCCTTTCGTATTGGCATGATGTGATCTTGAATTAAATTATGAATACTTTTGCAAAGCATTTTACATAAATAAATACCAAACAAATAAGTTAATCTCAATAATGTTAATATTATGGCTAGAAGTTGTATGTTGTTTGTCAAATAAAAATTGGAGAAGAGTTACATGAAAATATAAACAATTAAATATAAAAATTAATATTAAATTAATGAAAGTTAAAATATTTGAATATGATTATATTTCTCATTATAAAAGAAGTGGAATTAATTATTTTGATAGATTGTATATAAAAATATTAATTTAAAATATATTATAAAATTAAATTAATATGAACATTATTTTATTACTATAAAAAAAGTTATTTTTAAAAAAATATTTAATAATTGATTAATTTAGTGTCAAGTTACTAGTAGAATTATTATATGTGCATCACATGATATTTGATGAAACACTATTTGTCAATATTGGAAATGTCAAATAAAAAATTGCATCAAATATTTTATATATTATTAATAGTAGGATCAATTATTTTTTTTTTAAAAAGTTATTTAAAAAATTTCAGTGAAAGAAAAAGCTCCTCAATCAAAATTATTTTTGTAACTAAAAAATTTAAGAAATTATACCTTATATTTTTTAAAGTAAACATAAAAATAATCTTTTAAATGGAAACTCTCATACAACAATAATTTTTATTTAATTATGGGAATGAATAATATAATTTCTATAGTTATCCTTTGAGATATAAAAATCTTTTAAGATACAAAATAAATTATGTGTTTACCATTTTTAAAGATTTGAACTGTTATAATGAAATTATAATATTGTGTGTCTAGAGACATGAATTTAATGTTGGAAAAGAGGATTGTGTTCCTTAAAAACTATATCAGATTGTTGTTATTGTGGTGCTTTTAAAAAATCAAGAAATATTTTTATAAGAAAGAATTAAATTTACTAAGAATAAATATTAGCATAATTAATTTATATGGAGAGAATGTTATTAGAGTAAATTTCTATAAATAATTATAGGTGGTAGTGTAAAAATATTAATGAAAGTCATATAGAGTTGTGTGTAAAAATAGTTTAAAATTAAATAAGATAAAATATCCTAATGTGTAGGTAATTATGATTAAAAGAGATGTAATATTAATATATGAAAAGACTCAATGATGGATGCATTATATTAGAAATATTATTATGTATTTAATTTTTTTTCAAGTTTATAGCAATGCTAGGCCTCTCACAATTTTTATTGAGAGTAGTGTGTTTCTTTTCCTCTCTATATTTATTCTCTATCGTAAAAGCATTGTATAATGTCACCTTATGTGATTTGAGTGTGAATTTTATCTTATGTGAATTTAAGATGTATCCAATAATTTTTTAAAAAAAATTGTAATAGATGTCCTTATGTTATACAAGATTCCAAATGCTTGTAAGCTTATCTATAAAAAATTGTAAGACATAGTCTCAATATCATTCTAGCCTAAATCACCTTATGTGACTTATGAATTGTAATTACTATTTTATAATATAGTGATATCATCATGATTAAGGTGTACAAATCCTTAAGTGTTACATGCTGACCTAAACTCATTGTGAATGGGTAATGCATTACAATTCTTATTGTATAAAAAAGTGACTATGGTATGAATCCCAATAAATATTAAGGAGGAGTGTTGAAACATTAATATTTGTGGAGTTACTTTAGTAGCCTACATTGTTTAATAGTAAAAATAATAAATGTTATATTTATTATTTAAATTACAATAAATTAATTTTGTGGAAAAAATAATATTATAAATATTTGTAAAGAATTAAGTAAACTAATTGTGAAATTGAAAGGATATAATAACTCAATTACATGAGTCTAAGGGAAACCTTAGCAACCAGCTGAAGGACTTGAGTATTGGATAGGAAGAAAGGGAGGAAGTTGATCTATTCCAGTCTTCTAAAACTCTTTTGAGTGGGATGACTCTATTGGAAACTGCACTAAATACACATATCCCAGAACTAAAAATGGGAGGCTTCAATTTGGAGGCAAGCTATTTGCAGAAAGGTTACTCCCTATCTCTAGGTGCAGGAACCAGCAAGAATGTAGAGGAATTAGAGAATTGTCCATTGCAAAAAAAAAGGCAGGGGTGGGTGGGGGTGGGGGGAGGTGGGGCGGGGTGGACAACAGTAGGCACAAACCTTCACTCATGCAAACAAGGCAAAAAGAGATGGAAAAAGAGATTGTTAGGGCTAAGCAGACCACCTTGGTGGTCCCCCCTAGGAAGACTAAAAAATGAAGATAGTTTCTTGGAATATCAAATGGCTAAATAGCCCTCACAAGTAATAACTTGTTAAAAACTACATTTTAGACAATAAAGTAGATTTTTTTTTACTTCAAGAAGTCAAGATGTCTAAGGAAAACTTCAATCTAGTGGTTAGAAACATTTGGCCTAATGCCAACTATGATATTAGTGGAGCTCAAGGAGCTTCGAGAGATATGGCCACATTATGGAACCATAAATTTCAAGGGAGGGTGATAGCCTATTCCAGGTATTATATTGAAATTTCCTTCAAGTGTATTTATATTCAGTGGACTTTAGTCAATGTCTACACCCCAAATACTCATAGTGGGAGAAAAGAAGTCTGGGATAATCTCTTGGAAAAGATTAAAAAATTATAGGAGAACTAAATGGATGGTGGCTAGGGACCTAAATACCCCACTCTATCCATCTGAAAAAATGAGGGGTTTGACAGACCACTCTAACAGCATAGTAGACTTAGCATACTTTCTAGGAAACACTAGCCTAATGGATGTGGATCCAGAGGGCCAATATTTTACCTGGTCTAACAGAAGATAAGGGATTAATCTTATTCAGGTAAATCTTCATATATTCTTAATATCTTCCAACTGGGCTATAGCCAACCTGGTTAGTCTGGTTACCCTTCCAAGAGTAGGTTCTGACCACAATCCTTTATTGTTAAACTGGTAAGAAAGGAATCCTGAAGCTCCCTTCCCATTCAGATTTGAAATGATGTGGACACTCCACCTAAAATTTAGAGGCTACCTAGTTGAATGGTGGAACATTTCTATCCAGGGAATGACTATGTATAAAATGGCCCAAAAACTAGCTAATGTAAGCAACAAAGTTCAGGGATGGAATAAATATACTTTTGGTAATGTTATAGTCAGGAAGAGAAACATAAAAGAATAACTACTGGAAGTCCAAACTAGGCTGGAATAGGGGGACTTGTTAGAGGAACTACAAACCTTGGAAAACTCCCTTTCAAAAGATTGGGTTTTAACCTTAAAGGAGGAGGAGGAGGTTTATTGGAAACAAAAATCCAAGATTCAATGGTTAAAAGAGGGGGAAAAGAACATGTCCTTCTTCCATCAGTCCACACTGAGACACAGAAAGAGAAACTTCATAAGTAAGCTCAAGATTGAGAATGGGGATATGGTAGAAGATGATGAGAAAATAGGGAAATCGGCTTCCAATTATTTTGATAACCTTTTGGAAACCCAATAGGTCAACACCCACAGGGAGATAACAAGTTATTTTTGGACGTTATTCCCACCATTTTATCTGATGAGGATAATAACCTTTTGACTAAACCAATTCTGAAGGAGGAAGTTAGGGCTTTTGTCTTCTCAATGGGAGATTTCAAGCTCCTATCCTAGATGGGTTCCCCCCATCTTTATTCCAAACATTTTGGGATGTTATTGGGAAGGATATCACAAGTGTGTCCAAAGATTTTTTTAGATAGATAGACTCCTATGGCAATTGAATAATACATTTATAGCCCTAGTCCTAAAGAAGATGGATGTCTCCTCCATGTCAGACTTTAGACCAATCAACCTCTGTAATATGGTGTACAAAATATTCACTAAGATTTTGGTCTTCAGACTTCAACCACTTTTAGACAAACTCATTTCCCTACTCTAGAAAGGATTTGTTCTAGGCAGGCAAATTCTAGATGTGGCCATCACCACCTATGAAATCATTCATTTAATCTCCAAAATCAAAACCCCAAGTATAATATTCAAATTAGATATCTCAAAAGTGTATGATAGAGTCAATTGGTAATTTATGATTAGAGTACTTAGGAAATTTAGCTTTCAAGACCAAGTGATTAACTTGGTGAATGAGTGTATTTCCACAGTCAATTTCTCTATTCTAGTTAATGGCTCTACCAAAGTCTCTTTCCCCTTAGGGAGAGGCCTCAGACATGGAAACCCACTTTCTCCTTATCTCTTCATCTTGTTGGCAGAAGTCCTAGGTAGGAATGTTGGTAAATTACTAATGCAGGGGTATTTTAGAGGCATTAAGATAGCTTCCATAACCTAGCCATTGGTTATTCAATAGTTCATGGATGGCATGATATTGTATGGAACTACTTCTGTAGTGGAAGCTGTAACACATATGAAGGAGCCTTTGGATAGAGTATCAATTTTGAGAAAATCCATATCTATTTCCTAAACACTCGAGAGGACATTTAGCTAAAAATCACTAGAACTTTGGGATGCTCCAGTGAGAGGTTCCCTACCACCTATCTTGGGCTTCTACTTATGATTACTAAAGTCACCTTGGATTGCTGGAACATGATTATTTAAAGGATGCAGAGAAAGATGGAAAGTTTCAACTCCTCAAAGCTTCTCTTCAAGGCATCCCTAACTACTTCCTTAGTCTATTCAAAATCTTAAGATTTTTGGTTAAGAATATTGAGCATATTCAAAATAAATTCATATAGTTGGGGTGGAAGAAAAGAAGAGGACTACGTTGGTAGGATTGGAAAATGTTTGCACTCCCAAATATCGGGGAGGCCTCAACTTAAGAAGATTACATCTCATGAATAAATCCCTCATAGCGAAGATAGGGTGGAACCTAATTCAAGGGAACAAGGATTGGGGTGACATCATGACATCTAAGTATCTCAATGGGAATATTGGTAGAAAGATAGTAGTGGAACAGGGTCTTCCTAAAGGATCAGTTATCTGGAATAGGACTCTCAAAACTTGTGGTCTCCTGTATAAAGGCATTAGATGGAAGATTGGGGATGGCAATATTATTAGATTTTGGGAGGACAGATGGCTAAAGGATCTTCCCCTAAAAGAATTGAATTATGGTAGACTAATTGATAGAGCTTGTAGTTTATTTGGGGATAAAGTGACTAATTACATTAATAAGAATGGGGATAACAGGAGTTGGAAAAACATCATAGATTGTGTCCCTGATCAGGAGGAGATTAAAGAGGTTACCCTTCAACTGCAAGGGGAATTGGCTAAATTTAGGTTTCCCTTTTTTCCCAAACAAGATCAGATGATCTAGGACAAGAATGAAAAGGGATTTTACACTGTTAAAAGTGCCTATGAATTACTATTAGACATGGGTGAGGATAGTCTATGGGGAAAGTTTAGCTTCCAGAAACTTATACCAAAAATCAACTTCTTTTGGTGGATACTAATACATAACAAAATACTAACTCTAGACAATTTAAAGAAGAGAGGGTTTCAAATTCTAAATAGATGTATTCTCTGTGGACATGAGGAATAAAAAACCACTCACCTTGTTCTACACTGCAACTTTAGTTGGGAGGTTTGGAGCCTAGTTATGCAGAGGCTCAACTTGACCTAGGTTTCTAATGGCATGATGGTGGACCTGGTTAGAGATTGAAGACCCCCATTCATATTTCCAATATTGAAGGAATTATGGGTTCAAATTACCCCTGAACTTGCGTGGAACTTATGGAAAGAACACAAAAATATAATTTTTAGGGAAAATTTTAAAACTCCCTTGGAAGTGTTTCAGACATTCTCTAAGCTACTAGTAGAGAATATTAATACTAGCAAATTCAAGGATGTTGAGAGCCCTCTAGGTTTGGAAGAATATAGAATATTAGAATAATGGATAGTAAGCCCAAACATTTATCAAATAGATAATTCTAAAAAAATAGTTAGGGCTAACACCAAATGGACCTTGCCTCAAGAAAGATCGTGTAAACTCAACTTTGATAGGGCAACCAAAGGGAGCCCATGAGTGGCTAGTGGAGGAGGCATTATTAAATTAGATTATAGAATGCTTGTGGTAGCATACACTGAGGGAATTATCATTAAAGGAAATAATGAGGTGGAATCCCTAACAATATTGTGGGGAATTAAACTTTTTATTTCCCTAAACATTCAAAAACTTCATGTTGAAGGAGACTCATAATTAATTGTTAACGTTACCCTAGGATTAATGAACATAGAATAAAAATTTGTGGATGTAATTAGAGACATATGATTTCTTCTTAATGCTATGGAGGAGCACAAGGTCTCCCACATTTATAGGGAGGGCAATGTAGTAGTAGACACTATGGAAAACCTAGGAAGCAATAGCAATCACTAACAATGCTAGAGAAACCTATCTAATCTACCAAGTGAGATCCAAATTATTTTCAACAAAGATGGAAGCACATGTGTGGATTAAGTGGTGCAGACTCTTTGCCATCTATATGCTTGGTTTGAGTGGGGGTGATTTTTTCCCCTTGAAAGGTGATAATATATTTATGGATTATGGGACTGTTAGATTCTGAATTTAAGACATTGTAATTAAAACTACTATGGTAATTAACAATCGGCATGGGAATGTGAGTAAATACTGAATGGAGCTGGCTAGTAAACACATAAATTTACCCATGTGGCTTTTGAAATGTGGGAGAAATATTTGGCCTAAAGATTAGCTTACTTGGAAACTGAAGAAACAAAAACACACTGACTAAAAAGTTAACTGGACCTTAACAAAGTGGAAGATGTGGATGATAGATAGGTAGGCTATAGTGATGAATAGTTGGATAGGTAGTGAGATGAGTTACCAAATGATGATTAGAGGAGGGGACATTGATAGGTCAATTTGGATCGGGGGAAATTATTTTTTAACACACCCCATCTCTAGTGATCCTTACATGAGATGGCGAATGTGGGTCAGTACTGAGGCTACATTTTAGCATGGGAAAGGCTATGTAGATCTCAATAATTATTTTGATATGATGATCTCAAATAATTTATTAATCTTTCTGGATATATTGTTAATCATTCCATTGCTCTTTGCCTTAAACAGTCTCGTGGGCTTTATGTCTCTCTAGGTTCAAATATGGGTGGTGGCATTGTCAAGATTGAGCCAAACTCTTTAGAGGAATTTTGTTAAGACCCTACAGTCTGGCACATTATCCAGGAGGATGAGGTGGCTTCCTTCATTGATGGGATGATGGGTCATGATGAGAATCTATCTCATCAGTTTGTTGAGTCCTAGGAGGAGAATTCTAGACAAGTCTGTATGGGGGGTATTGGCTTTGAAGTTTTTGAGGAGGTGATTGGGTAAGCCACATGGCTCCCCATCAAAGGGAAAAAAATTAGTTGGTACAACATGGTGCCAGACCTAAACAACAAGGGGATTTTCTTCAAGGAAAGTGAGGTTGCTACGAAGCTCCATGGGGAATTTGATAGAGAGAATATTATAACACTATGGGGGCAAATTTGTCTCATGATTATGAAAGTATTCACTCTTGAAGAAATATTAAAGGTATTTTACCACTACCACCTTACTTTACTCAACCATTTTAGAAATAGAATGGAAATTAGCTTCCCCTTTTTCTTGTTGTCTTCTCTGGAGAATTCCATTAAGTCAGCTAAGAAAATATAGGCCAAAAATCCTAACTTACCCCTCATTCCCATCCACTAAGGTCTCATCTTCATATTATACCACTTTCATTTGGCCTTGTGTCCGTGAAGCAAATCAAAGTTATTCTATTGGAAGCCTCCCCATCATACCCTTCTCTTGTTGTTAAAGGTAAAGGCAAGAAGTCTATTGGGACCCCCAAAATCTCCCCTAAAACTGTATTGGAGGGGCCTAGAATTAAATACTATATTATCCCAATTGAGTCCCTCCTATTTCCAAGGCTAATTTCCCTAAGTTACTCTATGGTAAGCTTGAGACTCCCAACCAAGGGACTATGAAGGGGTCTGCTAAAAGGTGGCTAAGGATGAAGGCAATGTTCAGCCTAAAATGGTTAAGTCTATGAAGGAGGATCCTAGGGGTACTGAGGAGTCAAGGAAATTTTTGGACCTGGGTCCTAATCTAGTTGAGAATGAAGTTAGGGGTAGCGTGGGTGTTTGCAGGTCCAACCATATCAATGGAATCCCATCCTAGAACCCTCAAGGCATTATCATCTCTGATGACTCTAATTTTTTTTAAGACACTTTTTAGGCTGGTGAAGATGGGTCTCCCTCATAGTCAGAGCAAGAAGCTGAGGAAATGAGCCACTTTCCTAAAATAAATGATCCATACTTAGATGAGATGGAGGAGGATGCTGTAGAGACCTAAGGCCAATAAAAGAAAGGTAGCTACTCACTGTATGTCATGATGGTAGAGGAATTTTTAGAAATCAAGGCCAAAATGGATAAAATGCATAAAAAATGGAGAGTAATGGTTAAATATGCCACCAAGTCTCTTCATCATGTAACTTTCGTGTTTGCTACAGTGAAGGATTTTGATAGAAAGTTAAGGGATGTGGGTGTGAATAGCCTTGGTGACTATAAGGAAATTGTTGATTTCCTTACCAAATATGGGACTACTGATAGCCCATAGTTGTCTTGTTGGTTATGTGTGTTTGCCTATGTTTTTGTGTTCTTATTTTCTATTGTAGTGTTATGGATGTGCAGTTACTATGTTATTTCTACCTCGTTGGAGGATTTTTTATCCCATGGGGTGGCTTTTTAAAGGGCCCAAGACCCTCTTTAACTGCTTAATCAAAAATAACTCAGTGACAACTGTTTACTAAACACATGTTACCTTTGTGTAAAATATAGATAAGAAAATATTACGATCTTGTGAATTATTCAAATATAAATGTAATTATCTCTTAACATTTTTTGAAAGAACTATATAAAGATAATAAATGAGGTAAAATGATTTTACTAGGTGTAAGCTTTGCGTTTTTTTACTTTATTGAGGTTTTTTCATATTTTTATTATGTTGTGCACAATTGGTTAATATTTTAAAATCTAACATCTTATCAATATTCTTAATTTCTTGACTTTAAATTTTAAACCTCCAATTTTTAATTTATCCTTTATTGAATCAATTAATTAAAAGTTTTGAGTCTCTTATAATCTCATATTTTAAAACACCAAGTTCAATAACCTTTTTAATCACTAGATCTAAACCTTTCATTTTAATATATTTTTATATTTCAACTAATTAAAGGTGGAAAAAAGTACTAAAGTTTTACCTTTATAGTCTTTTATAATGTAATCAATCCTAAAATCATCTAGATTATTCTTGACACACCATCAAAATTCAACTTGTGCCAATTTATAGAAAAACTATCTCATTTACAATCTTCTTATTTTATCTTTTTTTTTTTAATAACTAGTCACATATAATCCTTATCTTAAAATAACTATTAAAATAAAATGCATTCCCTTTTCTTTTTTCTTTTTTCATATCATTGGTTATTAACTCAATGATATTCTTGGCCAATTATTTACTGACTTGAACAACACACCAATTAGTGGTGTTGAAAATTCTAAAACTTATTTTGATCTAAATATGAGAACATATCATAGCCAAATCCATACACTAAATGCCCAGCCATTGGGTTGCATCACAAAGATAAATGTTTCTCTAGGTTATCTATTTCAACATAAGAAAGATTGCAATTGGAGATAAATAAGTACCAAACCATTTCAAAGAATATAAAATGAAGGAAGCGTTTTAACTATTCCTCCTCCCCTTTCTACAACATAAATCTTCTAGGTCCAATAAATACTTTTCTCTTGAAATGAACACCTATCAAAGTATTCCTATGCATGACCAACCACAAAACAACTCATCCTAAACTAAGCCTTAGAATTATAAGCCTTCTTTGAATCAATATTATATTAAGAATTAAGGATATTATTAGTAATTTTTCATAGCTCATAGTAATAAAATACTCAAGAAAATATTTGTTTTCCTATCATATATATTCATCATCCTCTTTTTTCAATACCCTAATACTTGAAATGAGGTTTTTCATTTTCATTTTATTTTCTTTTAAATTGGTCTTCTTCCTCATTGCCTTTGTGATATTTTTAACCCCACACTTCTATGATTTTTATCCCATTGATATCTACCTCTTACTAGTAGTCCTCTACCTTATCTTCCCATATTTTTTTGGAACGAATTCTTCAAGGAATTAATTTCATGCCCTATTTTGGGGGAATACCATTAATCCGTGTCATTCCAACAGTCCACTCTTGATCCTATGTGCACCTTATAGAAGGAAAAATGTATGCTCAACTCTCATCTCTTTAAACAATTTCCAAAGGATAGATTTTTTTTTAAGGATATCAATCATGAATAATATTTCCTATTAGTCATTAAATAAATATTTTCCTCTTATTACATTGTTCCAATCTTTTGTGTGTTTTTTTTTAAATATTTTATCATAGTTGTTTATTAAATTTTTTATTATTTAATTTTAGATTAAACATACTCGTACTTTCATTTATTTAGAAAAACAAACAATTATTTATGATAATTCTATTATAATTATTATGTTTAAAATTAAAAAAATTATAACCCATTAATTAATATAGAGAACCTAAGATTAGATTAACACTCTCTAATTAATTCTCTTCATTCTTGATCAAAATTAAATCTACAAAAAACTTAATCTAAAAACTCTCCATTATCTTAATCGATCATATATATATATATATATATATATATATATATATATATATATATATATATATATATATATATATATATTCAAGAAAATAGATCATGTCATATACTATTATAATATTTTTCTCTTTTCATTTTTTAAATAATTAATTTGATTTTATTGGTCTTGTTTTGTTTTGACTAAGTGTCGGAATGCAGCGAAAGCTGCTAAGTGTCGTCCTCCAGCCGCGGGACCTTTTCCCCCTTTTGTTTCTTTCATTCATTTACCTATGAATCACATTCGAGTGAAAGCCACCATGTGTCACCTTCCGAAATAAAGTAAGCCAACTGGCGATTTTCGAAGCCCCTTTTGCAACTTTCTAGAGAACCGCGGACCATGTCACGTACCCAGTCATAGTCAAGTGAAATGCACCACGTGTCAGCATCTGCGTCTCATATCAGCATCCGCACTTCATTCAAAGATTTTCAACATAAAGTAGCAGAGGCAGTGAAGGCTACCAAGTGTCACTCTCTGGTCCCTTTCTATTCCATCCCCAAAAGGCAGCGGAAGATGCCATTTATCTTTCTCGAGGTCGTGAAAGCCTCCACGTGTCAACACCCGAGAGAATCATCGTCAAGCTCTATTGACAAATATAAAACAATGGTGGGTCCCGGGTGTTACTTCAAAAGTCTACGGAAGCTACCAAGTGTCACCAGCCATAAAAGTCTAATATGTGTCCGGAATAAATCTACAGCGCAACCAAAGAGAAGCGGAGGGAGCCGCGTGTCTTCGATGAATCAGGCAGAAGGTGCCAAGTGTCATTCTCTGGTGCCTCCTAGACCATAAAGAGAATTTTCATGAATCAGCTAAGTGTCCTATCCCATATCTAATAGAACAGAGTGTCCATCTATCTGTTAAAGCGAAATGGAGAGAAAATCGGTTAGAATTAAATCAAGTAGATGGAACAGTGATCGGGTAGTTTTATGGAGTGCCCAAAGCATTGAAGGAGTTGACTATTTGTCCCCTTAGAGTTTAAGATAGAATAGATAGGTGTGCGGCCCAGTAGGTGATAGAATTTGAATTTTAGGCACAGAAGAAGGTACCAGTCAAGAATCACCATGCCGCAGTAATGGGTAGCCACCCTTTCTCCAACATGGCCTTCCCAAGGCATTAATGGGCTGATTGTTTGCCCCCTGTGAGTTAGGTCAAAATTTGAAATTGAGCAGGAAAGAAGGTGATGATGTAGTGAGACATCTGAGTCTATATAAGTAGAATTGTAAAATCTAAAAAAAGGGGGGGAATTCTCATAGTTTTAGACTTTTAGAGTTTTTTTACCAATAATATCATTTGCTTTGCTACATTTCCCTAAGTTGAAAGGTTTATATGATTGTGTGTGTTTTTACATCTTTTGTATAACTGGAAGATTCAATAAGAAAATTGAACACTATGCCCTTGTTGATGTTATCTGTGTCATTTGCAAAGTAGTCTATGCTGTAGATTTTCTAGTGTTGTGATTGGAAATGTTATTTGCTTTTGTCCCATTTTTTGGAGTCTAAAGTTCTACATAACTATGTGTGACTTCTGCATCTCTAATGTGATTGGAAGATTCTATTAAGAAGATTGAACACTATGCCTTTGTTGACAATTCCTATATCTCAACAAAAAACTCCCTTGTTGTGAGCCTCTATTTCTGTTATTCCAATCTTTTACATTGATCATGCACTTGTCTGCTCTTAAATGTAATAGAATCACATAATAGTTTCACTGTGCTCAGGTTAGGATTAGGATTACTCTCAGGCGCATCGCCAAGTTAGGTTTTAATTCTTGCATTTTGCATTTTTATTTAGTCTCCTATCCGTTTTTCCCAACACCCAATACAAAAGAAGAGACCAACTTCTTTAAAATCTGGAGGTTGTTTTCAAGCTGCATTGTCCCACATCTTGAAACCTCCCATTGTTGTTGATTAAGATCTAGCACAATTTTAAGACATCAACAATTTTTGGCACGCCCGGTGGGACCAATCTTGAAGTCTCTTTCAAGACCACATAAACTAGAGAGCTACAAGGAGTCGTAGTTGTACCTATACCAAATATGGAAGCCCCTATAACCCCAAGAAATTATGCAAGCTAGAATGCTGATGAAGAGGAAATAATCTCAGACTTTCTTCTCACTTCGCAAGATAGTTATGAATTGGTTACAGATGAATAGAACAGCATTAAACCTCAGTTATATGTGTAAAATTATTGCGCTCTTTCAAAATTATCCTTTCAAGAGGATAAAGTCATGAAAGAGGAGGATAATGCAACAAAAGATGAGTTTGACGTGGTCTGCCATGAAGTAGAAGGAAATGGGTCAAGCCATGATGCACTGCAGAGGGAATGTGCAGAACAAAGGGCTAACGGTGATAAACCAGCATCCACTAATTTCTTGGTGAAGAGCACCAGTCTGAGGGATCAACATTCAACAAGCTTCCAAGGACAAGCAGAGTATGTATATGTCAAAAGCATGTTCGATTCTGATCCACTCAGATACAAGTCAAGCAAGGTGACAGGCAAGAGGAGCAGGTCACAAAATTTATTTTCCATTCAGCTACTTGTCTGCCACCATAAGTCTTCTTGCCATAAAGGAGAATTCAAAAATGTTCCTTTTGATTTAGGAGAGAGGCAAATATACCTGGTTAGCTGTATATAGTAGTTTGCTTTCAAGTTTTGTTGCTCTATTTTCCCATTCTTTCTTGCTCTATTCTTTTAAATAAGTGTTCGTTGAGCACATGGCCACGTAGCGCGAGTCAGATTCTTTTTGAGCAGGCTCAAAAGTCCTAGTGGTCACCAATAACTGTAGAGTAATTTTTACTCTACGTCATATTTAATTTATTCTTTGATCCGAGTGCTGCAATTTTTATTCCTGCATGCCTTGGATGTAGCCGCAGAGGTTTGATGCAGAGGGCCGGTTTGTTTTAACTAAGTGCCAAGTGTCATCCTCTAACTGCAGGACCTTTTCCCCCTTTTGTTTCTTTCATTCATTTGCCTATGTATCACATTCGAGTGGAAGCTGCCATGTGTCACCTTCTGAAATAAAGTAAGCCAGCTGGCAATTTCCAAAGCCCCTTTTGCAACTTTCCAGAGAACCGTGGACCATGTCACGTACCTAGTCATAGTCAAGCAGAATGCACCACGTGTCAGCATCTACGTCTCATATCAGCATTTGCACTTCATTCAAAGACTTTCAACATAAAGCAGTAGAGGCAGTGAAGGCTGCCAAGTGTCACTCTCTGGTCCCTTTCTATTCCATCCCTAAAAGGTAGCGGAAGATGCCATTTATCTTCCTCGAGGTTGGAGAAGCCTCCACATGTCAACACTCGAGAGAATCATCATCAAGCTTTATTGATAAATATAAAATGATGGTAGGTCTCGGGTGTTACTTTAAAAGTCTACGGAAGCTACCAAGTGTCACCAGCCGTAAAAGTCTAATATGTGTCTTGAATAAATCTATAGCGCAGCCAAAGAGAAGCGGAGGGAGCCACATGTCTTCGATGAATCAGGTAGAAGGTGCCAAGTGTCATTCTTTGGTGCCTCCTAGACCATAAAGAGAATTTTCATGAATTGGCTAAGTTTCCTATCCCATATCTAATAGAGCAGAGTGTCCATCTATCTATTAAAGTGAAATGGAGGGAAAATCAGCTGGAGTTAATTTGAGTAGATGAAATAGTTCATCGGGTAGATTTTTGGAGCCCCCCACAGCATTGAAGGCACCATCTGTTTGTCCCCTAATAATGGGGGCAGAATAGACAATTGGGCAGCCAAGGAGGCGAAGGATGGAAAAGATTGTGTGGGAAAGGAAGTGATCTAATGAGACATCCAAGACTATATAAGCAGGATTGTAAAATCTAAAAAGGGGGGGAATTCTCATAGTTTTAGACTATCTGAAGTTTGTGGCCAATAATATCATTTGCTCTTGTCTCAATTTTCTTGAGTTGTAAAGTTTATGTAATCATGCATGTTTCTGTGCCCCTTATGTGGCTGAATGAATTGAGGAAATTTGAGCTCCATGCCTTTGTTGATGTTATTTGTGTTGTTTGCAAAGTAGTCTATACTGTAGATTTTCTAGTGCGGTGATTGGAAATGTTATTTGCTTTTGTCTCATTTTCTTCAATCTAAAGATTTACATGACTGTGCGTGACTTCTGCACCTCCTATGTGATTGGAAGATTCTATTAAGAAGATTGAACACTATGCCTTTATTGACAATTTATGTATCTCAGCAAAAGACTCCCCTATTGTGAGCCTCTGTTTCTGTTATTCCAATCTTTTACATTGATCATGCACTTGTCTGCTCTTAAATGTAATAGAATCACATAATAGTTTCACTATGCTTAGGTTAGGATTAGGATTACTCTCAGATGCATCACCATAGTTAGGTTTTAATTCCTGCATTTTGCATTTCTATTTAGTCTCCTATCCCTTTTCCCCAACACCCAATACAAAAGAAGAGACCAGCTTCTTTAAAATCCGGAGGTTGTTTTCAAGCCACATTGTCCCACGGCTTGAAACTTCCCATTGTTGTTGATTAAGATCTAGCACAATTTTAAGACATCAACATTTATTATGATATATTCTTAAGCTTATTAAATAATTGGTTCAAGCATATGGATAAGTTTATATAGATAAAATACCCACCTACTTTCAATAATTCTTAAAGTAACCTAATAACATCATTAAATATATGTAACATTTCTCTATATACCAAAAATATTAAATAAAAATTAAAATTGAAATGTACTTTAGTACATCAGAATATAAAGCATCAAGATGAAGCATATAAAAAATTGACATTAAGTGAATCTATAAAAAAAAGTGGTTCAAGTGTTTAAATGAAAATGGTTAGGAGCAATAAAAAATTTGTTCCCATAACACATCACAATAACATATGCACATATAACAAGTTGCACAAAGGTTGTAACCTCACAACACTTCACAACCAAATGATACATCGTAAAATCCTTGCATAATTATCCTCATAGTCACATTATTTTGTGCCAACATCCTACACAAGACATTGCAAGCTTGCACAATTGAAATCACTATCTTTCAACTCTCAATCTTATGATGATCTGTTAAATTGGTGTTAAACCAAATAAATACCTTAAATACATACTCACATAAAGCTTCATATGCAAATGAAAACTAACCTAAACCATGCACACCATCAAAGGTTATGAAAAACACTATAAAGTATTGGCATGCATGAAAAGGAAACCTAGAAAAACATAAATAAACTTGCACATAACTTAGGACTTATGAAAACTACAAAGAAACTTATTTTTGGCCAAGTATTAAACTAAGTATTTTTTGTTGATGTAGGATTACAATTTAACCTAAATACTCTTGCATTTTACACCCTACATAACAAAATAAACATGAGATTCTACTCATGTGCCTTTTAGGAGCTTCATTAATGGTATTCCTTGATTTGTAACTTCTAATTTACTTATGCGTGTCATATATTCAATCCTTGGACTTTCCATCTTACTAGATATTATACTCTATATCACATACTTATTGTTTCTATAAACAATCACCCTTTCATATTCCTTGAACACTTTTTCTAGCATCTGTACTCTTCAATCAACTTCTTTATAATCTATGCTTGTGTTTATACTAATCTACCCTATGTGATACATATAAAAATATTCCATACTTAAGATACGTAATATGTTTATCCCTTAAATTAACTCTATATCATATGTATTTATTGCAAAATTTTACAATACTCTGCATGGCCCAATCTTCTTCCATTTTATCCTGTCATAAATTCCCTTAAAAATATTTAATTTCTAGAGTGTGATAAGACTAAGTCTCTCACTTGATATTCTTATTCTCTTCTCCTCATATTTGTGTGTTATAATACACATGAATTCTATCCAACTATTTGCACACTTACTAATGTAATTTGTGCATATACTCAACAAAATATTATGCTTCAATATTTTTGCTTCACTCATTTCTAATGTTTTATAATTATGAAAAACCACTTAGACTTGGCCAATAAATAATTTGAAATAAATTCATCTTGCACCAAGATTAAATCCCACATTCCAAGTCATCCTCCAATCAAACATTATAAGAGATCTACAAAACTTCTATTAACTACCTTTGTTTGCCCAATCATTTGAAGATGATAAATTAAACTAAATTAGAGATTAATATTGAACTTATTTTATAACATAATCTATAAATTTATAACAAAATTTGCATCCTAGTTTGATACTATGTTATGAAACAATACATGAAATCATACAAATTCTATGAAAACTAAGTTAGAGACGTGTGTCACATCACTATTCTTAATATAATCACTAAAATGTGCCATAATCAAAAGAATGTTCATAATAAATATTATGAAATCATATTATCTTTGTGTCCTAATCAATCATAAAACAAAATCCATCTTGATATCCTTCCATTATCTCTCAGGAATAGGTAAAGGTTGATACAACCCTATCTTACGAATTCTTCATTTTTCCAACTAAAAAACTCTACGTTATATTTTTCTTAAAATTGGATTAATACAACACTAACCCTTAAATGAGATAGAATATAATTCAGCTATGAATTAATATAAAAAAACATAAAATATGTTTTGACAATTGTGTTTTTGACATGTAAGTTTGACCTATGAAAAGATAAATGCAAGAGGATAAAGAGACCTAGATTATTTGTTGTTATGTTGTGGAGACTATTTCTAAATTACAATGTATTTTTTAAATATTGTACATTTTAAATGTACTATACACTCGATATGTTTTTATAAATTTTATGTACCCCTTTTAATGGGAAACCATTTTGGGTTGATTCCGCCCATGGTTTTGGTACCCATTGTTTTGTAATACCACTTTGTTGATGTATTATGTATTGATGGATATTTCATAGGTAATACATCATGAGAACTAGGGTTTTGAGAAGGAAAAATAGAGTGTGTGAATTTAGGTGCAAATTTAGGAAGGTTTGTTGAGCGTAGCTCAAAACAATATATGTGTATTTGTAATTGTGAGAAGACTAATCTGAGAGTGGTTTGTACTCTCTTGGCTTGTAATAAAATTTGAGCAAGTATTTTTTAGTGGACGTATCCCACATTGGGTGAACCATGTTAAATTTGGTCTTCTTATTGTGCATGTTTATTTATATTCTTTATGTATCTCTATTTATATCTATTATTATAATTCTATGAATTTTTTTTGCATCCATTTTTGTATTTATTCCTAACAATTGGTATCAAAAATTTAGGTTGTATTTGTTAAAGTATTGAATCACAAGAAGGGTTATTAGTTTAAGTGGGAGTTATGGCTGATGATCATAGATCAAATGTTGAAAATTTTAATGGATAGAACTTTGGTCTATAGAAGATGCAAATAGAGGATTACCTTTATCAAAAGGACCTCCATGCTCAGCTAGGAGGAAAAGTAAAGCAACTAGCGAGTATGACAGATGAGGCTTGGGAGTTGCTTGATAGAAAAGAACTTGGGGCCATTAGGTTATGCCTTACATCTTTAGTCACATTTAATAAATTGTAGGAGAAGACCATAAAAGGTCTCATGAATGAATTAGGGAAGTTATATGAGAAATCCTTTGCTTTTAATAAAATATTTTTAATGAAAAAGTTATTTAATATGAATATGTTTGAAAGAGGTTCAATTGTTGATTATCTGAATGAATTCAATATAGTTGTATGTTAAATTTTGTAAAAATATATTTTGACGATGAAGTTAGGGATTTTCTTATTTTGTGTTCCTTACCAGAGAGTTCGAATAGCCTAGTAATGGATGTAAGAAGCTCAGTATCTAATAATGCCAAGTTGAAGTTTGAGGATGTCATAGGAGTAATCTTTAGCAAGGAAATGTGCTGGAAAAGATCTGGAGAGACTTCAACTTCAGGTGATGCTTATGTGATGGAGAGTAGATGGAGATAAAATTTTAGAGGAAAAGGAAAGTGTGAAAATTTAAATGGTCCTGGAAGGTCAAAATCAAGGGCCAGGATGGTATGTTGGCACTATACAAAGACTGGGAACGCAAAGAAGGATTGTTGGTCTCTTCAGAACAAGAAAAAAAATTAGGAAGACACGAAGGAGGTGAATGTAGCAATAGGTAATGTTTGTCAGGATGCATTAATTCTCTCCATTAATAATATTACTGAGTCTTGGGTTTTAGATTCAAAGGCTTCTTTTCATGCTACACCATATAGGCATTTTTTTATTGATTATGTTCAAGGGGATTTTAGACATGTTTACCTTGGTGATGATGAGCCTTGAAACATAGTAGGAAAAGGAAGTGTTTAGATCAAGATGTATAATGGGAACACTTGGCTACTAAAGGATGTTAGGCATGTGCCTAAGTTGAGATAAAATTTGGTATCCATAGGATAGCTAGGTAGTGAAGGTTGTATGCTTGGAAGGTAACCAAGGGTGATCTTGTGGTAGCAAGAGGTAAGAAGGTTGGTACCCTATATTTATCAAGTAGTGCTGATTATTGTAATTTAGTTAATGTAGATGTAGATGCAACTTTGTGGCACAATAGGCTTGATCACATGAGCCAAAAGGGTATGCAAATTTTGAAGGATCGGTTACCTAGATTGAAAGGATATGATTTAGATTTTTGTGAAGACTATGTGTATGTAAAATAGAAAAGGGTAAAATTTCTCAGGGTTGGACCTATGAGGAAGGAGAATAAGTTGGAGCTAGTTCATTTAGATGTATGGGGGCCAGCTCAAGTATCTTCTATTGGTAGGTCATCTTATTATGTCACTTTTATTGATGATGCAACTAGGAAACTTTAGGTGTATGGCATTAGGAGATAATCTAGTGTGTTTAAAATTTTTAAAAGATGGAATGCTTTGGTTGAGAATGAAACAAGTCTTAAGTTAAAATGTCTCAGGTTAGATAATGGTGGGGAATATTGTAGCAATGCATTTTTTTATTATTGTTCAAGGAATAGAATTCATAGACAGAAGATGGTTCCAAGAACTCCATAGTAGAATGGAGTGTTAGAATGGATGAATAAGACTATCATGGAGCATGCTAGGAGTATGAGGTTGCATATAGGACTACCTCTTCATTTTTGTGTAGAAACAATAAACACAATTGTATATCTGATAAATAAAGGTCCTTCATCTGATTTGGATGGAGGTATACCTGAGGAATCTTGGTCTGGTAAGAAGGTTGATTATTCATTTCTTAAAATATATGGTTTTAAATCCTTCATTCATATTGATAAGGATAATAGGACCAAGTTAGAGGCTAAGTGTAAAAAGTGCACCTTTATTGGTTATGGTGAGAATGACTTTGGTTTCTAGATTTGGAGTCTTAAGGACAAAAAATCTTTAGGTCTAGGGATGTTGTCTTTAATGAAAAAATCATGTATAAACAATAGTTGCAAGATCAAAATGAAAATTCTATAAAAGAGTACGTAGTACTAGAGGACATTATAGATGATAAAATGTCCAAACAACTAGTTCAGACACCTACTCTACAAGAACCCCAAACTCCTATGGTGAGAAGGTCTTCTAGGGTAATAATGGAACCTAATCATTTTTCTCCATCTCTTAATTATTTATTACTCACTAATAATGGAGAGATAGATTTATTTGAAGAACCAATGTAGGTACATGTCAGGGAGAAATGGGAGTAAGCTATGGATGAGGAGCATTAGTTTCTAATGGAAAATTATACTTGGGATTTGGTAACCCCACCTGCAGGTAAGATAGTATTGCAGAACAAGTGGGTGTATATATTTAAAGAATATGATGGAGAAAATAAAAGGTATAAGGCTTGGTTGGTGGTAAAGGGATTTGCATAGAAGAAGGGAATTGATTTTGATGAGATTTTATCCCCAGTGGTAAAGATGACTTATATTAGGATTGTTCTTGGGATAGTGGAAGCAAAAGACTTGCACTTAGAGAAACTAGATGTGAAGACTGTGTTCTTTCATGGTGATTTTAAGGAGGAATTGTGTATGGAGCAGCCACAGGGATATCAAGTCATAGGGAAGAATAACATGGTGTGTAAATTAAAGAAGAGCTTGCATGGCTTGAAACAAGCTCCATGACAATGGTACAAGAACTTTGATAGTTTTATGATGGAACAAGGATACTCCAAGTGTCATTCAAACCATTGGGTATATATCAAGAAATTTTAAGATGGTGATTACATTATCCTTTGTCTGTATGTGGATGATATGTTGGTTACAAATAAGAACATGCAAGAAATAAAGATACTCAAAGAACAACTTAGTAATTCCTTTTATATTAAGTATTTGGGAGCAAAAGATTAAATCCTTGGTATGAGAATAATTCAAGATAGGAAGGAATGAAAGATAAATTTATCCCAAGAAGGGTACATGAGAAAGGTCTTGGAGAGGTTTGGTATGCAGGATGCTAAAATGGTTGGGACTCCTTTGGCAGGTCATTTCAAGTTATCAAAGAAGTGGTGTCCCAAGATAGAGGAGGATAGAATCTAGATGTCACATGTACCATACTCATCATTTTTTGGTAGCTTGATGTATGCCATGTTATGAACTAGGCTAGATATTTCCCATGTAGTGGGAGTAGTAAGTAGGTACATGAGTGATCCAGGTAGATAACATTGGAAGGCAGTGAAGTGGATCCTTTGATATTTAAGAGGGACCATCAGGATAGTTCTAAGATATGGTGGATTGGACATAACTTTACATGGTTATGTAGATTTTGACATGGCTGAAGATTTAGATAGCAAGAGGAGTACAACCGGATATGTATTTACAGTAGGTTACATAAAAGTGAGATGGATTTCATGACTATAGAAATTTGTGGCTTTGTCAACCACAAAGGCTGAGTATGTGGATACCACAGAGGCAAGTAAAGAAATGATTTGGTTATAGCAATTGATTGAAGATTTATGGCATAAGTAGGAAGAAGGGAAGTTATATAGTGATAGTCAGAGTGTTATACATCTAGCAAAGAACTCTGCTTTCCACTCTAAGATGAAACATATATAGTTAAGGTACCATTTCATCATGACAGCTTTGGAAGAAGAGAAGTTGAAGCTTGATAAGATTCATACCAGTTAGAATCATGTAGACATGATGACCAAGGTGGTCACAAGGGAGAAATTGAAGCTATGTTTAGTTTTGGTTGGCCTTCATAGTTTATAGTGAAGGATTGAGATGCTTTCTTAGAGGAAATCAGTCTCCAAGTGGGATATTGTTGTGTTGTGGATCCTATTTCTAAATTATAATGCATTTTTCAAATACTATACATTTTAAATGTACTGCACCATTTTGGGTTACTTCTGCCCATAGTTTTGGTACCCATTATTTTATAATACCACTTTTTTGATATATTATGTATTTATGGATATTTCGTAGTTAATACATCATGAAAACTAGGGTTTTGAGAAGGAAAAATAGAGTGTGTGAATTTAGGTGCAAATTGAGGAGGGTTTGTTAAATGCAGCTCCAAATAATATTTGTACATTTGTAATTGTGAGAAGACTGATCTAAGAGTGGTTTGTACTCTTGTGGCTTGTAATAAAATTTGAGTAATTGTTTTTTGGTGGATGTAGCCCACATTGGGTGAACCATCTTAAATCTGGTCTTCTTATTGTGCATGTTTATTTTTTTCTTTATGCATCTCTATTTATATCTATTATTTTGATTCTGTGAAATTATTTTACATCAATTTTTATATTTATTCCTAACATTTGTTGCACTTCCCTGATATGTGCAGGTTAACTACTTAGATATAATCTATATGTAGTGATTGTAGATTGTTTATTCCCAAATATGGTGATTATTTATGGTTTGGGATAATATTTTCAAAAGAGGGATAATAGCAGTGGGAAGAGAACATGACCCCTATAGGTTGATTATGTCCTTAAAATAAACTATTTTTTTTAATAAATGCTATGTGACTTTTGGCTTCATATAAGATCAATAGACTTAGGAAAACAACTTTTGTCTATCCTAACCCCGATGGGTAGATCTTATCCATGTGGAAAAATATGTTTTAGAAATTTGAATGTGTTTCTTGGTTGGGATAAGATTGATATAAATAGGACAAGAATGGTAAATAATTTTGATCCATATGGATGGATCCTATCCTTTGATAATGAGACTATGAAACACTCTTGAATGTTAAGACAACTTAAGCAATGTCTTTTTTTGCCTTAAAAAAATTACAATGTTAAATAAGGGGGAATCAAGTAAAAGTGATTGAGTTGGACTAACCTTGGTCAATCCTCATTGAAGTATTAAGTGTTTCACTACTTTTATAATGATCTAAGGAGGGTTCAAACTTAAATGTAGTTATACCTCTTAGATGCATGTGTGAAATGGTGATATGCAGATCTAGATGATTTTTATCTTACCTACCCTTTGCAAAATCATGTCGATGTAATAATAATTTAGATATATCTATATTAATTCAATGTAAGTAATGTATAACACTATATAGCTCTTGAAATATGAAAGTGTATGGTGTAGATTCCTTGTAACAACTCTCTCTCTCTCTCTATATATATATATATATATATATATGAATCTCTTATAATTTGATTTAAAAACCTAGTGGCATGCATAATGGACCAAAAATACCTTAAAGGGGACACAAAATCAATGCCTAGAAAGTGGAAACATGTCAAAAGAGAAATTAAAATATCAAAGTACAAGATCATTGGGAAGGGGACATGATATAAGATCTATAATTTTTCTTATATCCTATTTTGGGCTCAAAATAACCTCAAAATGACAAAAAGGTAAGAAATGTGGATAGGAAAAGGGGATCATAAATTCATATAAAATCACAAATAAAAAAATGGAGACTTAAAATACATGTAACTTTAAGTTTTTAAAACAAGTGTTGTGCCAAATTTGGGTGTCTACATTACCCCACACCCACTGCCCGCCACCCCCCGCCCCAGCCGCCCCCCCCCCCCCCCCCCCCCCCCCCCCCCCCCGCCCTAAATCTAGATTTTCAATAGACTTAATTTCATGTCATATATTATGAGAATACCACTAATCCATGTGTCATTCCAAAACTCCACCTTTGATCCTCTTTGCACCTTATATAAGGAAAACTAAATGATCAACTCTCTAATCTCTTTAAACAATTTCTAAATGGTAGACTATTTAAAGATAATATCAATCATAAATCATCTTTCCCATTCCCCACTAAATAAATAATTTCCTCTCACCACCATGGTATAGTCTTTTCTATGTTCCTTTTACATATTCCATAATAGTTATTCATTAAGAGATTTATTATCTAGCCTTCGATTCCATATGCTTGACCTTCCACTTCTTTAAGGAACAAACAATTCCTTGTGATGATTCTACCTTGATTCTTGTCCTCAAAATAAATATATTATTTACCCATTAATTAACATAGAGAACTTAAGATTGGCTTGACACCCTCTAGCTGATTCTCTTCATTCTTCATCAAAGTTGAATCTAGATGACCTTATCCAGAAACTCCCAATTAACCTAATCATGTTATTTTTCTATATATATTTTTATTGACATACATTTTATATTTATGGATTTAAGAGAATGAATCATCTCATGTTCCATCATGATACTATCCAATATTTCTCTCCCTTCAGAAAAACTTCTTAAAGAACTAGTTTGATTGTATTAGTAATGAATTTTGAGAAAGTATTGTAGATAATATAGCATAAAAACATAGGTATAGAATCTACTATTCAACATATATCATTATTCCAAGAGGTGAGACCTTTAAATGTGCTATTCATAATTTTTATAACCAATTAATAGTTCTCTATATTCTTCCACCACTCCCAACAAGTCCTATCCCAAAACATAAAAAATAGATGAATGATCATATCTAAGAATTCATCTAGGCTTGGGAATCAATCCCTAGCCATAGAAAAAAAACACATTCCTAACCACTTTGAGAGAAATATATTTTTAAAAATTAGTATGTTTGGAGTTTGGAGTAATCTTAGCAATATTATCAAATAATTTGTGATGATATTTTCTTATCTCCATCACTTTTTTTGAGAAGATAATTTTGAAGTGGGATGTGAGAGACAATTATTTCATGTGGGGGGATAATGAGTGCCTCATTTTGATTTTTTGATATATCACTGTAGTGTTATTATTAAAATTCAATGGCTGGAAATACAACTTGAACACAATAAGAACATAGACTATGTAATCTCAAATAACATGTATGTACAATAGACCATTTATTATCTGCTTGCTAACTCTAAATATTTTCAATTATAGTTATCTCTCATAGTACTCTTTATTATCTATCATTAATCTCACTAACTAGTTGGTTCAAGTGTAGGGGTAAGTTTATATAGGCACAAAACCCACATACTTGCAATAATTCTTTAAATAACCAAAATCACTAAATATATGTAACATAACACTATTCACCTCAAACATTAAATGATAATTAAAATTAAAATGCACCTTATCATATCATAATATAAGGTATAAATATGAATCATATCAAAAGGTTGCACTAAATGAATTCATTAAAAATGTTCTTGGTTCAAGTGTTTATATGCAAATGGTTAGTAACTTTAATGGATCTTTCCCCATAGCACATCAAAAGGACATCTTCACACATAAAATTTTTTACATAATTTGTAACCTCACAACACTTAAAAACTAAATAATATGTCTAGTGATCCTCATAGTCACACTATTATGTACCAACATCCTAGACAAGACATTATAAGCTATGCAATGTAACTCACTATATTTTAACTCTTAGTCCTATGTTGATCTTATAAATTGGTGTTTAACCAAAAAAATATCTTTAAAACATACTCATGTAAAGCTTCGCAAGTAAATGAAAATTTACATAAACCATGCACACCACCAAAGTTTATGAAAAATAATAAAAAGTTTTATGTTCATGCAAAGTTGACATAAACCAACATAAACAAACTTGGGCACAATTCAGGACAAATGAAACTATAAAAATGTTTATTTTTTGATGAATATTAGACTAAGTGTTTTTGGTTGATGTAAAATTATAATTGATCCTAAATTCTCTTGGATATTACACCCTAGGTAACAAAATACACATGAGATTCTACTCAAGTGCCTTCTAAGAGATATGGTAATGGTATTCTTTGATTTGAATCTTATAATTTACTTATCCATGTCATATGTTTTATTTTTTAGCCTTTTAATTTTAATATATATTATTTATACACTTTATCTCACTTCCACTTACTATTTTTACAATAATTCACCCTTTCAACTTCCTCACACACTTACTCTAGCATATGCACTCTCCATTCAACTTATTCAGAATATATGCTTATGTTAATAATAATATGCCCTTCATGATACATATACAAATATACCACATTAAAAATAGGTGATATATTTATCCTTTAAAGTAACTCTATATCATATATATTTATCACAAAATTTTACAACACTCTACATGGCCCAATATTCTTCCATTATAACTTTTCATAAGTTCCCTTTTAATATTTCCTTTCTAAAGTATGCTAGGAGTAAGTATCCCACTTGATATTATTCTTCTCTTCTCATCATATTTGTGTATTGTTTTAAAACCACACTAATTCTATCCTTCCAACTACTTGTGCACTTATGGATGTAAGTTGTGCATATACTCAATAAAATATTCCATTTTAACACTTTTACTTCACTCATCTCTAATGTCACATAATTATGAAACACTAATGTCATATAATTAATAAATACCACTTAAACATGGTTCATAAATAATTTGAAATTGAATCCTTATAGTACTTCTATTAATTTAATTTTTTAATAAAAATCATCTTACACCATGATTAAATTCCACATTCCTAGCTTTCCTTTAATCAAACATCACAATAGATTTCCAAAACTTCTATTGACTATCTCTATATGTCCAACTATATGAATATGTAACACTAAACTAAGTTGTAGATTAATAATTATCTTCTTCCATAACATCCTATAGAAATTTATAACAAATTTCACATCCTTATCTGATACTATGTTATGTAACAATCCATGAAATTTCATAACTTTTTTATGAAAAAATAAGTTAGAGATGTGTGTCGTATCACTAGTCTTATTATAAGCACTGAAATGTGCCATATTCAAAAAATGTCCATAATTAAAATTATGGAATCATGTTCTCTTTGTGTCCTAAGAAATATTAAACCAAAATCCATGTTTATATCCTCCCATTGTCTCTCAAGAATAGGAAAAGGTTGATACAACCCTATCTTTTAAATTCTCCATTTTTCCAACTAGAAAAATATACATTATATTTTACCTAAAACTGGATTAATACAAAACTAACCCTTCAATTAGGTGGAATATAATTTGTCTATGAATCAATATAAGGAAACACAAAATATGTTTTGACAATTAATTTTTTGACATGTAAGTTATACATATGTAATTATAAATGCAAGAGGATAGAGAGAAATCTAGCTTATTTTTCACACTTCCCTAATCTATGTAGGCTAAAGAGTTGACTAGAAGTTATGTGTAGTGGCTGTAGATTATTTATTTCTAGAACTAGTGATTATTTCTAGTCTAGGATAGTATCATCATAAGAGGGACAATAGTGTAAATCAATCTTGACCCCTATGGGTCGATCATTTACTTGCAACAAAATGAGTTTTGACAAATGCTATGTGAATTTTAGCTTCATACATGATAATAGACTTAGGATAAGAACATTAATTTACATTGGCCCTATGGTTTGATCGGATCCCTATGAAAAACTAATTTTTATAAACTAAAATATGATTTTTAGCTAGATAAGATTGGCATAAGTAAGACAAGAATGGTAGACAATTCTTACCCATGTGGTTAAATCCTATCCTTTGATAATAAGATTATGAAACTCTCCTGAATGTTAATATTATTTATTAATGTAATTTTTTTACTTCAAAAATAATTATTTACATGCGTAAAAAACTAAAATATTAATCCCTAGTTTCCTACACAAACATTTGCAATATCAAATAATTGAGAATCAAGTGAAAGGAATTGAGTTGGACTGCCCTTGGTCAATCCTCATTGAAATACCAAGAATTTAACTACATTGTCAATTCTCTAAAGAGAGATCAAACTTAAATGTAGTTTTACCACTTACATACATGTGTGAAATGGTGATATTCATATCTAAATGTGTTTTCTCCTATCTAACCTTTGCACAAGCAATCTGATGTAACAATACTTTAAATATATCTCTAAAAATCAATGTAAGCAATCTATAACTTTGTATAACTATTGAAATATGAAAGTGTATATTGTGGTTACCTTATAAAAACTCTATATTTATATGAATCTCTTATCATTTTAATTATAAACTTGGTGAGACACACAATGGACACAAATTACCTAAAGGGGAGAGAAAATTAATGCCTAGAAAAGGGAAACATTCAAAAGAGAAATTAAAATATCAAAGGACAATATCATCGGTGAGGGGAAAATATCTAGGATTTTTCTTATATCCTATTTGGGCTCAAAATAACCTAAAAATGACAAAAGGGTTTAACCATCATTCATTAAATATGGACATATTCCTAAGAATATAGACATATAGTATTGCCATTTCTGATTTTATAATTATTGAAATTGGATTTCTATATTTTTGTTATTCATTTTTAATCAATGGGATGTCATATTATAATATTTTTATTATTGGTTTTAAGTAGTGTGATATTGGATTCCAATATAGTAATTATTAGATTCTAAATTCTAGTGTTAAATCAAACTCTAATTATATCTTTACTAAATTTTCGCCTTCAAATTCATATTTAAGGGAATGGGCCAATAGTTTATCATGGTCCAATAATTTAAATGGGTTGTGATTATTTAGATAATGTGACCATGTAGTCATCATACTATTTTCTAACTATAGTTATTATAGTAATGTTTAATATTTATTCAAATTTTACCATATCTTAACTAGTCACATCATGACATGGAATATTTAAAAATATTAGTGAGACATTGTAAAACATACTTAACATTAACATGTAAAAATATTGGACAACACTTTTCATTGCCTATGTAACCAATGGAAAACATACTTACCATTATTCTTAATAATCTTGTGTAGAATGGGCAAGTGCCCATTCTACACTAGATAATAACATAGGACTTTGTTGCTCATATTATAAATTTAGATGTCATTATTCTTATTTCAATGTGTAGAATGGGCATGTTATTATAAAACCAAATATTTTTACCACATACATTAATCAAAATTTCAAACGTTCACACTTTATATACCAATATTTTCCTATAAATAATTAATCACTTTGAAGACACATTAATTTTCTTTAAATGGTTTAGCTAAAGTATATTTATTAATTAATAATGTGTAAGGAATCCATTGATGTGAGGTAAAGATAACTAAGTTTTGTAACTTGTTTGATCCATGTTTTACTAGGTATCAAACAATCCTAATACAATGTTTCACCTTATTATCTTTCAGAAGGTTTAAAATATTGCAACCTCACCTTTTTATCCACATACACATCCATAAATAAATTGAATGATTGTATAAATAAATTTTGAATAAATTTATTGTCTATGGAAATTTATGTACAATCCTTGTGTTATGTAAGCATAAAACATTTAACCCAACTTGTAAAGTGTAGAGCACATATTTATGTTAATTACAACTAGTAATATCATAGACTTTATAGCAAAACTTACCCAACATTGAAGTAAAGTAATGGGAAGCAATTGTTTAAAAAAGGAAGGAAATAATAAAGGTGGGGAGAAAAGGATGAAGACTACACTCCATGTATTGGTGTCCTATTTTTATAATATATTGGAATCAATACACTCTAATAAGTACAATGAATAATAAAATGGAGATAAATCATATATCACTTCATATTTCTTAGCCATTGTTGGTCTATGACTGGGTGAACAAAAAGTATCCATAAGGTAATATAAAAAATATTGCACATTCATTTTTGTTGACAAAGGAGATATACCATATCAAAAGAAGTATTTGTAATTGAAGCACACAATCGAGGTAATGAATATTTATTTCAAAATTCACATTATAAGTATTTTATTTTTTCACAATTCAACATGACTTAAAATAGAGCACTAATTACTTAAAGTTGATCCTTAGTTTCTCCAAGTACAAGTAATGTTGATGAATTTATTAAAGTTGAAACTATTTAATTTTAGCCTATGGCCATGATCAAATGGATGTATGTGGTATGTGACATTTAATTCACTCTTTCTAGGTATGGATAAAAACTATTCATAATTTTTGTCATAGGTATTTATAAATATGTTGAATTCTCTTAAACATAATGGATGGGTCATTCTAAATATATTCTAAAATAAGACATAAAACTCTTTTAAGCTGATAACTAGTTTCTCTAAATATAAAATGGTATCTATTAAATATTTAAGGCTAAGAAAATCCCATGAAAAACTAAATTCTTACAGTTTTTCAATTTTATTTAAATAAATAGAGTGGTTTCAAATTGATCGAAGTTCTATGGGGATATTTCATACTAACATGATGGGATCTTGAATTAAATTATGAATTCCCATGTAGAGCATTTTACATAAATATAAAAAAAAACAAAAAAATAGAGAAGAGTTACAAGACAACATAAAAAATTAAATGTATTATATGTATATAACTAGTAGTCACCCAAAAGGTATAAAATACGCTGAAAGGGATGTATTTTTCTATTTAATTTGGGAACTAAATATTTTTAAGTGTAATAATAAATATTTAATTAAATATTGTTATAAATTTGGAAAAAAACTAATGTGTTCTCAAATCCATAACCTAAACAATAATTATTTAAAAAAAAATCATGTTTTGAGATTTATGGGACAATATGGAAATTAAAGGAACTATTTGAATGTAGTTATTCTATAACCTTTTAGTTATAATTATGATTATAAAAAAAGTGAAATTAACTATTTTGATGGTTTTTAGATAAATACATTCATCTAAAATACAAAATGAAATTAAAGTTAATATGAACATTATCTTATTATTACAAGAAGATTTATTTCTAAGAAAATATATAATATTGACTAACTTAGTATCAAGCTATTAGTGAAATTATTATGTGTACATCACATCATAGTTGAGGACACCCAATTTATCAATATTAGAGATATCCAATAACAAATTGCATAAAATAATTTGTGTGTTCTATTATTCAAATGAAGAAAGACCCCTTACAATCAAAACAATTTTCATAATTAGGAAACTTAAGGAATATACATTATATTCCCAATAAAGCAAATGTGAAAATGATCCTTTAAATAAAACAATGATTTTTATTTAATTATGGGCATGACTTAAATAACCTCCATAGTAATCTTTTGACATATAAAAATCTATTAGGATACAAAATAAATTTTGTTTTAGAATTTTTAAATAATTGAATTACTATGATGAAATTACAATATTATGTGTCTAGAGACATATAAATGGAATGTTAGAAAAGAGGAACATGTTCCTTAAAAATTACAACAAATTATTGTTATTGTGGTATTTTTTTAAAATCAAGAAACTTTATTTATAAGAAATAATTGAATTTATGCATAGTTAATATCCACACAATTAATTTATATGGAGATATTTTTATGTGACTAAATTAGTGTAAAAATATTAATGAAAGTCACATAGAGTCGTGTAAAACTAATCTAAAAGTAAATAAGATAAAGGTATATTAAATACTCCAATGTGTGAGTAATTATGATTAAAAGAGATGTAAGAATAAGATGTGAAAAGACTCAATGATGGGTGAATTATATTATAAAGATTATTATGTGTTTTAAAAAATTTCAAGTTTATAACAATGCCAGGTCTCTTAGAATTTCCATTTAGGGGAGTATGTATGTCAATGTCACCTTCTAATGACCATGTGTTCTTTTTTCTCTCTATACTTATTATCTATCATAAAACCATTGTAAACAAGTCACCTTATATTATTTGTGTGTAAAATTCACTCTATGTGAGTTTATGGCACTCTATGTGAGTCCTCTTTCTATAAAAATCCATGGTTCTTCTCAAATACTGAAGAATTCATTTAACTACCTGCCAATGTTCATAACATGTATCACTCATACACCTGCTCATAACTCCCACTACTTGGGCAATATCCATCCTAGTAAAAACCATGGTATACATCAATCTACCAACTACTGATGAGTAAGGTACCTTGGACATCTTAAGCTTTTTAGCTTATATCTTGGGACACTAATCCTTTGATAATCTAAAGTGGCCTGCTAAAGGAGTACTAATAGATTTAGCATCCAACATACTAAACCTTTCCAATATTTTCTTCACATACTCTGATTGGGATAAGATCAAATTTCTCTACTTCCTATCATGATAAATCCTCATACCATGGATTTGCTTTACATCACCCAAATCCTTCATATAAAAGGAGTCACTAAGTTGTTTCTTGAGCATACAAATATGATGTATGTTCTTTCTCATAAATAATATGTCATCAACATAAAATAATAATATAATAAAGGAACCATCATCAAAATGTTTGATGTACATTTAATGGTCAAAATGACACCTTTGATATTCTTATTCCAACATAAAATAATCAAATTTCTTATACCATTTCCATAGAGCTTGTTTCAGGCCATACAAGCTCTTCTCTAGTCTGCACACATATTTATCCTTCCCTTTGACTTCATGTCCCTATGGATTATTCATATACAACTCTTCATCCAAGTCACCATGAAGAAAATAAATTTTCATATCTAATTGTTCTAAGTGCAAATATTCAACTACAACTAAACTAAGAACATTCCTAATAGAAGTCATTTTTACAACAGGAGAGAAAATCTCATCAAAATTAATACCTAATTTTTATACAAACCCCTTAACCACCATCTTGGCCTTATACCTTTCTCTCCCTTCATCTTCTTCTTTTATCCTAAAGATCCACTTGTTTGGTAGTACACTCTTGCCTTTGAGTAGCCTTACCAAATCCCATGTTTGGTTCTCCATGAGAGATCTATGCTCTTCATCCATGGCTTTCTTGTGCTTCAACTTGGCATCTACCTGCATTTCTTCCTCATAACACTTTGGTTCTCCATTGTTAGTGAGTAATAAATAATTCAAATAAGGATAAAAATGTTTAGGTGCTCTTCTTATCGTAGAAGACCTTCTTACCATAAGAGTTTGGGGTCCTTGTGTAGAAGGTTCCTAAACTAAATCATTAAATGCATTACCATCCACAATGTCATCCAATACTATGTACTCTTTTTGTTCCTATTTCTATTCATGTTCTTATTCCTACAACTAATCCTTATACATCAATTTTTCATTAAAGACTACATCTCAAGACTAAAATATTTTCTTATCTTTAATGCTCCATAAATGGAAACCAAATTCATCCTCACCATAACCAACAAATGTGCATTTCTCTAATTTAGCCTCTAACTTGGTCCTATCCTCTTTCTTAATGAGAGTAAAAACCTCACATCCAAAGACTCTAAGAAAAGAATAATCAACATTCTTACCAAACCAAGCTTGTTCAGGAATGCCTCCTTCCAAAGACATATAAGGTCCTTTATTAATTGGATATACTATCATGCTAACTACCTCTACCCATAACTATAAAGGTAACCCTACATGTAACCTCATTCTCCTAGCATATTCCATTATTATTTTGTTTATCCTTTCAGATACCCCATTCTATTGTGGAGTTCCTAGAACAATTCTTTACTTATGGATTCCATTTTCAGAATAATAATCAAAGAAAACATTACTATAATACTCACCTCCATTATCTGATCTAAGACATTTTAATTTGAGACCTATTTCATTTTCAACCAAGGCTTTCCACTTCTTAAAAGTGTCAAATACATCAAATTTATTTTTAATACAATAAACCCAAAATTTCCTAGTTGCATCATCAATAAAAGTAACATAATAATTAGATCCACCAATATAATATACCTGAGCTAGTCCCCATACATATGAATGTACCAACTCTAACTTGTGATCTTTCTTTGTAGGTCCAACCTTTAAGAACTTAACCCACTTCTACTTCATGTACACACAATTCTCACATAAGTCTAGATCTATGTCTTTTAATCTAGGCAATTCATCTTTAAGATCTCCATACCCTTATGGCTCATATGACCAAGCTTGTAGTGCCACATAATTGCATTTCCATCTATAAGAACTAAATCAAAATAATCGACACTACTATTCAACTATAAAGTAACAACTTTCTTACCTCTTAAAATCACAAGAGCACCTTTGGTAACTTTCCAAGAATCTATAGTAAATAGTACTGAAAATCCTTTACTACCCAATTATCCCACTAAAACCAAACTCCATCTCAACATAGGCATGTGTCTAACATCCTTAAGAATCGATATGTTCCCATTCTACATCTTAACCTAAATATAACCTTTCCCTACTATCTCATATGGTTGATCATCACCAAGATAAACATGTCCTAAATTCTCTTGAACATAATCAGTAAAATAACGCATATGTTGGGTGGCATGAAAATAAGCCCATGAATCTAATACCCAAGACTCATAGAAACTATCCATAGAAATAATTAAGGCATCCTAACATGATTTACTTGATGTCACATTTACCTCATTTTTTTCCTCCTTGTTGGCATTCTCATCCCAAAGTGACCAACAATCCTTCTTTGAGTGTCCACTCTTCCCACAATGCCATCATATCATCTTGGATCTAGATCTGGACTTAGATCTACCTTTTAAATTTCTATGGTTACTTTTGCCCTTGTCATTTTGCCTCCCTCTAGTATCAATGGATAAATCATTACCTAAATATGATTCACCAATGATTTTACTTCACATCTCCTCGCTAAGAATCACACCTATAACATCCTCAAAATTCAAGCTTCCCTTGGTAGGGACTGCATTACTCATAGCCATAACCAAACTATCCCAATTATTAGGCAAAAAACATAAAATTATCAAATCTCTAACTTCATCATCAAACTTAATTCCAATAAAAGTGATCATACTTACAACTATATTAAAATCATTTATATTATTAGCTATTGAACCATTTTCATACATTTTCATGTTAAACAATCTTTTCATAAGAAAAAATTAATTAGAAGTAGAGGGGTTTTTCATATAACTTTATAAGTTTATCCATGTGATATTTTGTGGTTTTATCATCAAAAATGTTAAATGAAATAGAAGATGCAAGGCATAACCATATGGCTCCCAATTCCTTCCTATCAATCAATGACCAATCTGCATCATTGATACTTACAAGTTGTTCTACTTTCCCCTCTAAGTGGAGATGTAGCTCCTTCTAATATAGGTAATCTTCCATCTATATTTTATATAAACCAAAATGCTTACCATCAAAATTTTCAACATTGAATATGATATCTTCTCCCATAGCTCCCACTCAAGCTAATAACCTTTCCTGTGATTTACCACTTCAGTAAAACATAACCAATGGCTCTGATACTAGTTGTTAGGCATTAAAAAACTTTAAACCAAATTTAATATGACCATAAATTAGATCTAAATTATGAAATAGCATGCATCATGGAAACATTCCTCAAATCATAGATATTATGAAAGCATAAATGGATAGAACAAGATAGAAACACACATAACATAGATTTATCATGGTTCACCCAATGTGGGCTACATCCACCAAGAAAGTCCTTAAATAAAACTACAATCTAAAAATAAGATTACAATGAAATCTCATATAGATATAAAATATCTTATAAAAAATGTTGCATAAATAAATTTTGTGCTTTCACCTACACTTGCACTAAATTATATCTCACAAGTTACTATACCACACCCTATAATAAACCCCTGCAATTTTTAAAAACATTTGCACTTTGACTCTGATCTTCAAAGCCACACCATGTAAATAAACCATTAACCTCTAAGGGTCACACCACACTTTTATATATATAAAATGAAGAAAAATCCACAAAAGGAGAAGAAATTTTTCCATGCTTATCTAAGATAAGCATCATCTACTAAGGACACCTCAGTTCCACCTCATCAAGCTCATCCAAAAGCCCATCCAAGAAGGAACATGCCAAGATAGAATCTCCACCTTTTAAGGCACGTTTTTCAACAACATGTGATCAAAACCAACTCGTTGAAACAAATAAGGCATTCCCTTTTCCAATAAATAACTAATCTCCCTAAAAATAAGGAATTCAATCCCACTTCCAATAAAAAATGAAGTCACATGGAAATAATAAGGATAATAATTAATTCCCTAAAAATAAGGAAATTAATCCCACTTCCAATAACATGGAAATTATTAAATAAACATTTAATAATATTCCACTCACATGTGGATTACATGATAAATGTGTTCCCCACATCCTTGGAGCTCTCTAAGCCCCCAAAATGTGCCACCATGGTCATGTGATAGTCCCAAAGGGCTCCACACGCAACAATTATCATGTATAAAATGGGCAAGTGCCCATTTTACACTAGATAATAACATAAGATTTTTTTGCTCATATTATCAATTTAGAGTTCACTATTATTATCTCAATGTGTAGAATAGTCATGTTTTCATTCTACCTAAAATAATAATATAAACCTATATTTCTCATATTATTCCTATCTTGTGTATAATGGGCATGTTATCATAAAAACAAAGTGGTTACCATATATATTATTAAAAAATTTGAAAGTTCATAATTTATATACTAATATATTATGTGAAAAATTAATCACTTCACAACCCCACTGATGTGATTTAAATGTTTTAGCTATTGTATATTTATTTATTAATAATGTGTAACAAAGCCATTGATGTGAAGGAAATATAACTAGATTTTATAACTTGTGTTCTCAAAACAAATAACATCAACATGTCAAGTATAAAACCTAAAATTTATGGTGCACCACTACTAGTACATACCCCATGAAATTACATATAATAATGTTAATAATTTCCCTTACAAAAAAATTATTACATAATTAAAGATTAATTTAAATATATTCTTAGCTCGATAATTATGAAAAAATAATCTTCTCAAAATAAATATTAATCTTCCACTCATATTTAATAAACAATAAAATTGCATTATTAAGGTCTTAATGTAAGTATTCCACATGTATGACAAATAATTCAATCAAAAAAATATCAATACTAAATTCATACTAAATAATAGTACAAAGTTAAGGTCAAGTTATTGGTGTGCGTTTTGAAAAATAACTTTCAAAAAACCCACATCCCAAGGAAAGATGATCTTACATATTATTTTATAATCTTCAATAGTTTCACCTTTAAGTATTCATTACCTTTTTGAGTAGTGAAATATATAATTTAATATCCATAGGTCATTTTATAGGTATCTTAATTGATCTTCCCTTTTCATTTTTTTTTGGTGGCAATGCCCAGATGACACATTACACATGAATGCCTTGTTTAATCTCATCTAATTTGATCTATGTTTTATTGGGTATCAAATAACCTTAACACAATGCTTCACCTTATTCTCTTTGATAAGGTTTAAAATATTGAAAACTCACCTTTTTATCCACATTCTTACCTTACACTTTAATGTAATTTATATCCCCATATTCCCTTCCCATCCATATCTTTCAATTTTCATTAGTTGGTCATATTATAAACATCTATCCCATAGGCACATACATAAATGGATTGAATTATTATATAAATAAATGTTGAATATATATATATATTTTTTTTTATGTGAAAATGTATGACCAGTTAGATGTGTTTAAATCAATGTTCACAAATTTTAATTTCATGCCACATAGTACATGCCATCTTCATGACTAATGAACCTAATCACAATTTAATGTGAAATCCAAAAACCCACATGTCAACAGAGGCCCCTTTTATTTTATATTTTTCATCTAATCCCTATTATGTTATAGTATTATTAGCACGGAAGGGTATACATATGGAGAGATAAAGTGGACTAAAATTTTCAATAGATCCACAAATTTTTTGATACCATGTTTAGAATAAAATAGACTTTGATGACTCCATATATTCTTGATGACCCAAACATAAACATGAAATAATTTCCTTGTAGTTAAACACTTAAAAACCCTCTCCTCCTTCAAGTACCAAATTATGTTGTGTTTTTAAAACACATCATTAACACAGTGTGATAGAACCCCAAAACTTATGGTGTTGCATCATTACTAGTGCATCACCCATGAACTTAAGGAGAATAATGCTAGTAAATGAAAAATATTTTTATTACATACTTAAAAATTAATAAAAATATATTATTAGATTTGGATAATTATTAAAAAAATAATATTCTAAAAAATATATTAATCTTGTATCTGTATTTAATAAACAATATGGTTACCTCATTAATGGGTCAATAGTAAGATTATTGAATATAAGTAGGGATAAAAAGATTAAATAGAATATAGTCAAATAGAATCAATCAATTTCAATATTCAATTCATATTAAACAATTATGGTACAAATATAAGGCCTATTTATTGGATTAGGCTTTGAAATATAAACTTCAAAAAATCCACGTCCCAAGTCAAGAAGAAATCACATATTAATTTATGACATTCAATAGTTTCACCTTAGTATTCATTACCATGTTCAAGTAGTGTAAGGTATGATTTAATGGACTCGTGTCCATTTTCAAAAATATTAATCAATCAACCTTTTCAAAAAAAAATTGGGTGTTCATGCCTAGACAATGGTATCTACATCAATGTCTTGTTTAATTTCATCTGATTTGATCAATGTTTTATTAGGTGTTAAATAATCTTGATACAATTGTAGACACCTAAAACTGGCCACCAATAACCTCCAATTAGGCTTTTGGCTAGTTTCCACCTAAAATGCACAATTTGTCCTAAAAACACTAAAACATGTAAAATGATGTGAAATTGATGTATTCAAGTGCCAATTTTTCACCTAGGTGCTTTGGACTACTCTTTCCTATCCAATATTTTGCACAAGACTTGTGCCTTTGTTATTTTTGGTTGGCAAAATCATAAATGAGAATACAATTTTAACACATCTAACATCACCTACTAATTCCAATCTAATCAAATTTTAGACCAATAACAAGACATTCTACTCAATTTGGGTAATTTGTGCACAAAGTGCTTAAACATGCTTAAGAGCTAATTAACCCAAATCAAGGCCTAATAAAAAATTCCATAGAAACTTGTTGAATACTTATTTTTGGAAAAAAATATTAAATACCTACATCATCAATTGACCTCATTTCTTAGGAAGACATCCCTAGGCCATAAATGCCACAAATATCAGGATTCATGCCCTCCATGCCTCATCAATGCCTTCCATGATGCCCACCATGCCTCTTAATTGCCCCCTCTCCCAATGTCATGATGAAGATAATTACAAACTTAATTACAAAAATTGAATTAATCCTCAACCACACATCTCAATCTTGAGATGGATGGTTGAGGTTGATTTTGATCAAATCCAAAAATCTATAAATAAGAGGCCTCACAACATCATTTCTAAGCTATTTTGGTGCAAAGTTATTATGCTCAAATATCTTCAAGCTTAATTTGTGCAAAGTTATAATGTAGGATTGGTTTTAAGAGCTTCAAGAAATTAGTGTTACCATGCCAAATTGATATCAAGCCAAGCCAAGCCACAATCCAAAGGTGCCAAAGAGAATTGGAGGTTGTCAAGCTTCCATTGCCAAGGACTTCACAAGCATAAGCTGAGAAATCCACTATTACAAAGGCATTTGGAGCATCCAAGGAAGGTGAAGGAACTCTTGTATTTGATTCCTTTCTTTTTAGTTGTGTTTTTCATTTGATTTTGTTAATTAACCTCTCCCTAGTGTCTAGGCCTAGAGATGTTATATTATTAGTGTGTTTATTTCATTTTTTTTCATTTTGGAACTAACACCATAATAACCATCCTCTCTTGAGTCAAATTCCTAGATCACATAATGGCACACCCGATGGGACTAGACACATCCTACACTTAAAGGAGATCCTTTTGTAATTTTAAAATATTCATTTGAGCCTTTAAAACTCTTTCAAATTGATTTTATAGTTTTATTTTATCAGTTTTAGTTGCCATAGTTTTTACACAAAAAATGATGTTAGGAGAAATACTAACATCGATTACATGACTTAATTGATGTCGATCAGTAAACCAACATCAGTTAGATTTGATTGGCCACAACTGACATTGGTGTTAATAACTGACATCGGTCACTATGTTTTTCCAAAAACACAGACCCAAGACCTCCTTTTCCAAATATTTTTGTTTCAAACTCAAAATGGATTTAAAGCTAAAATACATGCTAACAATCTTGCTGTAGGATCAAGCTTAGGATTTGCTTAAAACATGTTTAAAACACCTTTTCATGCTTAAAATTTGATTAAGAAACTTGTTTTGGATGTTTACCAAAGAATTTAGGTGTTTTTGGTGAATGTTTTTCAAAGTTTACAACTAAGACCAAGGGGTCAAATTAACACCACCAACCATTTCATTTGGGTTTAAAATTAAACACACTTATCAATTCTTATTTTCAATAGTTGTTTAGTTAGATTTTGTTTGGTAAAAAGAGGAATGTTACATGTATGCTCTTCCATTTGTCCCCTATAGGGAACCCTTGGAATCAAAAGCACCATTCCTAGTGTAAGTAGCCTAGTCCAAGGCTTAGAAATAAAATCATCTAAAGCACTCCCCAAAAACTCATTAAATTTTGGGTGATATTGAAAATGACCCTAAAGTTTTTCTATTTTCAAGCTTTATTTATTTATGCATCTTGGTTTATGAGGGGGACTTCATCACCTCCCACAAGTTATTTAGAGAATATTTGACTCAAGGTTTCACCTCCCAACATTGACTTCATTTGGCTCCTTTGGAGTTTTACATAGGACGTAGTAGCACTTTGGACATCGCACTACACTGAGCGACTAGTAGGATGTAGTGGTTGCAAAAAAGACTAGACTTTTTTCCAATAAAATAAGTGATACAGACCCAAAATATATGCTTGTATTTTGCATTTTTGGGCATGAAAGTCATTATGTAATTAATTCCCCTAGATCATTCAGAAACTTGTTAGATGTTAGACAAATCCCCACTTACCATGGAAGTATTGTTGGTGCTAGGTGTGTCTCAAGGTCCATGTCATAGTACTTTCATTTGAGAGAAGGGGGTATAAAAAACTTACTATATAATGTGTATTTACTTTTGGATGAACACTTAAAATCCTCTCAAATGACATATATTGATGGATTCCAACAATACCAAGTAACCTTGCCAGTTTAGGATCTAATAGTGATTAATTAGTTGGTCTTATCCTAGATTAAAGTCTTGTTTGGAGTCAAAAATTGGTGTAAAAAATTAATCTAAAACCAAACACATAGTCCAAATTTTTATTTGAATAAAGAGCCATTATGTTATTTGTGTAAGGTCATCAATTTGCCTTGTTCAAAGTTTATCAAAATCTTGAGAGTCATATCATCCACTTTAGCTTAGTTATGCTACCCAATTGAGTCTAGACCTTTACCAACATTTTTTAAGTCCTTCATTTATAATCTAAATTTAGAATTACACCTTTACAAGTTCATAGGGTTGATGTGTTAAGTGGGTTCACCATTTACACTAAACTTAAGGGAACTTAGGTTTAATTTCCAATTTGGGTTGAAGGTCATTTAAGACTCATAATCATTATCATCACTTGATAAACTTAAGCCATTTTTTGCTAAACACTTGCACTTTAAGTCATATACACCATGACATTTTGAGTTAAGAAAGGTAGTGTTATGTTGTCAAAATGGTAGGAAAGAAATCTTTTCCTTAGAGAGTTTTTGAAGAAAAAACCTTTTTGTTATACCTTTTGAGTAGTATAGCATAGTTACACTACCCAAAACATTTATAATATTATTTCATAGACCTTCTTGCATAGAGTTTCAAATTTTTTCTTTCAAAATTAGACCAATTTGAGTGTACTTTTGTGATCTTTTATCTAAAACAGTTATACCATTTACCTTTGTCTAGCCTATTTGTCAAAACAACCAAGTTTTATACCATTATTTATGAAAAAATAAACTATTGCTAAATTACATTTTGTTTCATACCTTATACCTAGTTAATCATGTTCATGACCAAGAATCAAATTCCTACTATTTGTTAGAAGAGTTTCAAATCCATTAGATTAAAATTTTCATCTATTTTCAAAGTCTAGCTTTTGACATTGTCTGGCCAAGAGTCCTAGCACATGCCTTGTTTGAGCCTAGATTTTGATGCCATATTTGACTAAAAGACCTAGCAAATTTTAAATTCTTAGATTAGACTGATTTTAAACACTTTGACCTTAGAGTTTGGCATTTTGAATTTTTGGTTCATTTACTTGCTCATCTTTGTGTGAACAGTGAAACATTAGATATTTTACGCTAGTTTGTTTCCTCACAAATATTTTTAATAAACCTTTTGATCCTTTTTACAAATATAGACCAAGTTGAAGGCATTATTTTTTTTAGATTCTATCCTTTTTAGAGTTTGTAGAACTCTTTGACCTTTTATCATAAAGCATTGACTATGGATCCCAACATGTATTCCTACACTTGTAGTGGACTCATGTAAAATTTGGGGATTAGTAATGTGGTTACGCAAGAAGAAATGGTGCAAGACCCCTATGTAGATAATATTGCTTATGAGATGGATTCTTATCCCTCTTATAATACTCAATTAGGGGCACAAAGCCAAGATCCATTAGCTAACTATTTGGTTAACACACTACCTTATTCAAAATAGGACCAAGAACAAACCACATAATACCTAGCTATAATACCTATTATGGATGAGCCAATTATTCAACAACCATATTCTAATGATACAACTTCCACGTATGATCCATTTTTGTTTGAGTGACATTTGTTAGATAACAAAGATGAGATTTTGGTTAGAGCCATAGAGGTAGGGGTCAAATTTTTAGTAGACTTTCCCCATGAAAATTTACCAAGTCTAGTAAGATTACCCCACAATATCATTTAAGATCAACAGGTTTCTTTTAGAAATCCTATGGCCCTATTCCAAACAATGTATCAAGACCCTAATATATCTAATCAAGGAGAAAACATCATGGAAGATCACTTTACCCAAATGCAAAAAGCATACCAAACCTACCTAAATTTAAACATGTGATTTCAATTAGATGAACACAATGAGTAAGCCCCTTATTGACCTAGTACCTTCAATAGGAGTGTTAATGGAATTAAATAGACAAGAAAATCTAAGTTCTTACCCATTTGTAAAAACCAATTTGATAGATAACTTGATGCATATGCTAGTTATTGAAGAAATGTCTTTGGCTTCTACACTTAATAACAAGCCAAACATAGTAGAAAATGTGTAAATAGCTTCCAATCTTGATCAAAGTGGTACTAACACACAAATAACTAGCCAACAACATATGCCTATAATTAATCCCATGACCAGATCATCATACCACGTAATAGGAGTTTATACACCCTAGCCTCAACTAGATGCTTCCTCAAGTTTATAACATATTGGATTAGGTAATCAAACAACAGCCAATATAATGCCTCAATGATATAATGTGATTAATCATACTCCTCCTCAAAAAGTAACGAGTAGTATTCCATAACAATAGACACAACCTAGTATATCAACACAATAGAGGATAAATACATTACCACCTTAATTAGGGGTAATTAATTTTCCACCTCACTAGGTAACAACAAACATACCTCTTCAATCACAAACTAATATGCCAATTTAAAACCAAGAAATTACTAGTCAATAACGTGCAAATATTGGTTAGTGATAGATGCCAAATTTATAACCTGCTTTCACTTCCTCATAAGGATTCATGCAACAAGGAGGTCCCCATGTTTCTCAGGTACCTACTAGATAACCATTGGTTTAAAATGTGCCACAAATCTAGAGATAGGTTCTTGGTCCATAAGTTCCCACTCAATAGCAAGGTTTGATTAGTCGGTATCATGTCTCTTTTCAACCATGGCAAGCATATTATAGTTATATCCACCCATCCCAACCATAAAATCCTCTAAGTCAAACCTTTATCACCAACCCAAATTAGAATATCGCCTAGCCAAATGTGCAATTTCCATTACATCCTAATCTATGTATACATATTCTAGGTCCATTCCCCAACCAAGCCAATATACCTCAACACGTGTCTCTATCATACCATGGTTAAAGTGTCCCACTCGTGACCTCTCAATGATTTACCCAAACCAACATTCTCCCTCAAACCAATATCCCTTCTAGTTTCCTCTCCCAAGAATTGCAACAAGTAAAGGATGCAATTACTACTATTTAGGTGGAGAAGAAAACTAAAAAGTTCAAATTAGATGACGTATATTCCTATCCATTAAACATGGAGTATTTGTATATACCATTTCCTCTAGGATATGAACCACTAAAATTTGATAAATATAAAGGGAAAGGTGATCCTAAGGCTCATTTGACCAAATTCTTTGTCGCATGTCAACCAATGGTATATAACAACATATCCCTTTTCCTATTATTTCTAAGGAGCTTGGTTGGACAAGCCTTAGAGTGGTTTTTTAAGTTACCCAAGAATCTAGTAACAGAATTTGATGATCTTTTTGATAAATTCATGCAACACTTTTCCTATAATCTCGACCATTAGATCATAGCCTCCATATCTTATTCAAACTCCATCACTAACAACTAGTGATGATGATGCTGACAGAAAAGTAGAGTCTGATCATAGCCTCACTTTTAATGACCTAACTAAAACCAATCTATTTGATAATAATGCCATTTGTACCTTTACCCTTATTTTTCATCGTAACCCATTGCCATTATATTACCTCTAACTAATAGATTGGGACCAACAATAATCCAATCTATTGATTGATGAGTTCCAAAATGATGAGGCATTTTGTGATTTCTTTGGTCTTAGAGATAACATTATGTTGGGAGATCACAAATCAGAATTCTCAATCGCATTAGATCCTGTAGCCTATTTTGGAGAGCAGGTGAACACCCTTAGCCAAAAATAAAAAATTAAAACATTGAGGTGTCAAAGTGAAAACCTCTTTGAGGCACTTTCTAACCAAGTAAAAAGTAAAGATAAAGACCAGTCTAGTGGTGAAAACCTATTGTAGGCACCATTAGATGGGGGGTTCATTATTCTACAAATTTAGATCAAGAGACCACCAACAATAAATTTGCCTACATATCTAAGTTCAGTTTTGAGCAATAATAATTATTTGATAAAATTATTCAAGAATTTCCAATTGTTTTTATCACATGGCTAGATCTCCCATTAGGGGATTTAGACTCATCATGCCTAGGAGAAGTTGAATAGCAAGTCCTAACAAAGGACCCTAAAATAGTCCAATAATTCAAGTCATTACCTACTATCATAGAAGATATTTTGACCCTTATAGTTAAAGATACAATAGAGGTAAACATCAGGACTTCAAAAAACTTAAAATGGATAGAATTAGGTGCATCCCCATTGAGGAGGAATGTGACATCTTTACAATTCTATTTAGATAATTTGTAGATATCTTTGCATGGGCATACTCTGACATGCCAGGTTTAGACCCTTCCTTGGTTCTACATGACCTTGTGGTTAATCCTGACACCAAATCAGTAAAACAAAATCTACGTAAGATGCATCCTCACATTGATGTATTGGTAAAAAGGATCTAGAAAAACTCTTAGAAGCAAGATGTATCCAATCCATTGACTACTCAGAATGGATCTCTAATGTAGTACCTATTAGCAAAAAGCCTAAAGGAATTATAATTTGTACTAATTTTTGAGACATCAACAAAGATTATCTTAAATATCATTTTCCATTACCTAATATCAACATGATCATCGACTCCATGATAGGTTATAAAATGATTTCACTCATGGATGGCTTTTCAAGATACAATCAAATTAGAATAACACCAAAATATCATCATAAAATAGCATTCACCACTCCATGGGGAACATTTTACTATCAAGTGATGATATTTGGCCTTAAGAATGTGGGAGATACATATAAAAGAGCCATGACTATCATATTCCATGATATGATGCATGATATTTTTGAAGACTATGTCAATGACATATTAGGAAAATCCAAGACTAGGGTCGACCATCTAGTAGTGCTACATAAGATATTTAAATGACTATAAGATTACAAAGTTAGACTCAATCTAAATAAATATGTGTTCGATGTAACTTCAATAAAATTACTTGGCTTCATCGTATCTCATAGAGGTATTGAAGTCAATCTAGCTAAAGTCCATGTTATAACTGAGATGTTATCACCAACCAATTTGAAGTAACTCTATAGTTTATAGGGTAAGATCCAATCAATATGACACTTTAGCTTTCAGTTAGTAGACAAGTGTCATCCATTTACACACCTTTTGAAGAAAGGAGTTGCATTTCACTGGGATGATCACTGTCAAATAACTTTTCAATAGCTCAAAGACTATCTTATCAATCTGCCTATTTTATTACCTCTTATACGAAGAAAGCCATTTTTGTTATACCTATTAGCTACTGACCATGCCCTAGGGGCACTCTTGGCTCAACATGATGACAATGGAAAGGAGAATGTTGTATACTAATTAATTTGTACGTTGGTTACATATGAACATAACTATGTGCCTATTGAAAAATCTTGTTTGGCCATGGTTTTTGTAGCTCAAAAACTACATTATTACATGTTGAATAATAAAACCATGGTCATTTCAAAGGTAGATCCACTCAAGTATCTACTATCTAAAATAAATTTGTAAGGTATAATGGCTAAATGGATCATACTTCTCAGTGAGTTTGACATAGAGTATGTCAATTAGAAAGCAATCAAAGGACAAGTTCTTATAGATCAATTTGTTGAAGCACCTCTCATGGACACACAACCACTCAAGTTTCAATTTCTTGATGAATCCATCATGAAAATTATTGATACACCCCTTGAGGAGTAACCCTAGAAATTGTACTTTGATGGTTCATTCACTACACATGGATCAGGGGCAGGCCTATTGTTTATTACACCATAGGGGGATCTAATCCTTAAATCCTTTAGAATCAGCTTTCCTTATATAAACAACATGGCTGAGTATGAAGCACTTGTTGTAAGACTTTGAAAAGTAGTAGAGTGGAATATATCTCATCCCTAAGTTTATGTTGATTCTTAGTTAATCATAAATTAGGTTACAAATCATTTTCAGACTAAAGATGACAAGTTGGTTTCACATAAAGACATGGTTGACACTCTTAAAAAGAAAATTTCCAACATTTAGTTTGAGCACATACCAAGCACTAGCAATAGAACTATAGATGCCATGGATACTATTGGCTCACTGATTTGACAAAGAGATAAAGCTAGAGAATATTAGTTCCTCATTGAAAATTTATTAGCACCAGCACATGAACCTTCAATCATTGCCATGATTTGTGATATTGTTGTTCCTAATTATATCTGGTACTCAGACCTTTAAAACTACCTTCATGACTAATTTTTACCACCTCACATCTCTTAAAAACAAACCAAAGACTTTATTCATCATTCCACTCATTATATTCTATTGGGATCCACCCTTTACCATCATAGTTTTGATGGAACTCTACTTCATTGTTTAACTTTGGTAGAGTCTACATTAGCGTTATGATAAGTTCATGAAAGAGTATGTGGATCCCTTTATAGTGGGGTAATACTATCTTAAAATCTCTTATGTACTAGTTATTATTGTCTCATAATAGATGTAGATGCCATTGTATATGTAAAAAAGTGTAAAAAGTGTCAACAGTATGCTAATCTAATTCATGCCCTAGTAAAAACTCTAAAACCAATGTTCACACCATGGCCATTTTCTACATGATGACTTGACCTCATTGGGAAGATTAACCCCACTTCATCTAATGGTCATAAACATATCCTTACCACCACTAAATATTTCACTAAGTGGGTTGAAGTTATACCCCTCATGTGATTGGAAAGTAAATTTCCAAATTCATCTTCAACCACCTCATCTGCCACTACAATATTCCCTCTGACATTCTATCTAATAATGGAGGATCATTCAAGAATAAAGATGTAGACCAGATATGTACTGAATACAACATCACACAACAATTTTCTATAACATATTACCCTCAAAGTAATGGCCAGGCCAAGGCATCCAACAAAAACATTATCAATATTCTTAAAAAGATTGTTAATGGTGTTAGTCGTGACTGACACCTATAGATATTCCCTACCCTTTGGGTATACTTTACTATCATCATACCCCCATAGGAGCCACTCCATACTCACTTATTTATGGTATTGAAGCCATCCTTCCCAGTAAGGTCAAATTACCTTCACTATGCATCTCTTTCACGTATGTCCTAGATGATCATGACTATCGAGCAACTCACCTACAAGAGCTAAATCTACTAGATGATAAATGCAAAACCATGCTCAACAATCTTCAATCATATTAGAATTGACTCAAAGGCCACTATAATTAGCATGTGAAGTATAAAACATTTGAACTTGGTGATCTTATTCTTAAAGAAAACCAAAAGAATACCACAGTTGAGAAGAAACATAAAGGGAAATTCAAACCAAAATAGATAAGGCCTTTTATCATCACTACAGATTATGGATCAGGAGCCTACAAGCTTAACACACTTATAAAGAGGAACTTCTAAAGCTGATGAATATTATTCATCTCAAGAGGTACTATGTTTGAGTGATAAGGTGTATTATTTGTAAGGACCATTTTAGTTATGCCTTTTTGTCACTATTCTTATTTATACACATACCATTATTATCTATCCTCTTTTCCATATCCATTTTCCACTTCTGACCTCTTGACCCAATGTGCTCTAAAAACCTAGGCCTTTTGACCTTCATTTTTATCATTCATTGTGTAGTTTTAGCATCGAGGTATCTAATCAATTCATCAGTTTGTTAAATAACTTTAGATAGAGATCATATTTTGGGACAATGTGATAGAAGTTTTGATAGTTGCATCCTTCATTTGTTATTCTTTCTTACCACCAGTCTTGTTTCTAATTCTAACCACCTTTGGGAAAATTAGTACCTTTGATCTATGTCATTGTGTCTTGGTTATAACCATCTATGGGCAAACTAGCAGCAACATTAAACCTTGATGTACTAACTTGCCACTTCATATGCCACACTATGCCTCTTTACCAATTGTGCCTATTTTTTTTGAATTGGCTACCACACTAGTCGAGTTCTTCCATTATAATGGTAGAACTATAGTGACTTGAGGTCATACTCTGGGACTATGTAGGCAGTTCTCAATACTTGTTGAGGTCAGCTCAGTCACCCTTTTCCCCACACTCTCACCATTTTATGAGTGATCTAAGCCATGGTCTCACCATTTTGTGAGCAAACTTAGCCATGCTCTCACTATTTTGTGAGCTTGAACCATTTAGTGTCTCATCATTCTCGATTGAGTTGAGATACTTCAAATAACTTCCAAAAGTATTTAAAAATCATTAAAAAAGAACAAAAACATTGACTACTTCTTTGTCTTAAGGATTTTGGGAACCCTTATTAAGTTATAAGTAAATCACTTGTCATTTAGTTTACCCATCCTTTTTGGACTTTTCTCTCATGCACTTGCCATTTTTCAAGACCATTCCTATTCTTCTATCACATCCATTATGTTTATTTTCCTCAGTTATCACATTCTTCCCATTCCCTAGGAGAACTACATTTGGCTTGAAGTTTTTTTGGATATTACATCTATGGAACTATGTAGGTAGTGTCCACTTACCTAGCATATATGGAGATAGCTCATCCACCCCCTTCTTTTTTCTTCTATTCCCTCATTTTGTTCATTTTTTAAGTTGTCACCTATTTTCTAGGAGTAATGTTCATAAGATTTCTATTGCATTGTTTATTTGTTTATTTTTGCTTATTTTATTTGTTTGCTTGCCTATTTATTTACTTTTAGCACTATTACCTTGACTCAGTCTATATGCATTAATTAGGTGTTTCATTGAGCACATTATACTTGAGTCCATCCATATTCATATGTCAACATTGTCATCATGGTTTCTATCATTGGTGCATTATTTTCTATTGAGAATTGGATTATGGGAGTCAGTCTTCATGCATATTTTGGCCAAGTCTTTATGATGTTATATCATGATGCCTACCATCACATGTTATAACAAACCTTAGCTTCAAGAAGTCTATTTGGAAATGGAAACATCTATTTAGCACCGACATCCCTATTCCATCCTAATCATATCCTAAATAGAGTAATTAAACATGAAAGAATTTCAACCTTTATTAGTTCGGATGAGTATTTCCCTACTAGTAGGTTGTTCCAATTCATCATTACCCTCTATGTTAAGCTATCATCATCCTCAACCAAGTTTATCATTTTTTCCATAATTAGGTTCCAATGATCATAACCGCCTATGGGCAAATCATTGCACACCATCCCGCCTATATTTCTTAATGATTATAACCACCTTTGGAAAAATCATTATGTTGTTAGAATTTTAATTTTTATACTCATATAGGGTCATGTTGTTATCTTGTTTTTCTATCCTAACTAGGGTAGCTCCATATTCTCAATGATTATAACCACATTTGGGCAAATCATTATGTTATCATACCACATTGCCACTATCGGGGTACAATGCTTATAACTAGCTTTAGGCAAACCATTGTACACCGTCCCACTTACATTCTCAATGATTTTGACTAATTTTTGAATATCATTATTGTTTCACCCCATCCTCTTTCCTTTCTTTGGTCCCCTCATTTCATTTATTTCTTTTCGAGGGACTACTTGCTGACCTCCTTATGCCAATCATTCCCTCAAGGGGGCATCATATAGTTAGTTTATCATCATTAAAATTATAGACATACAAGACCTTTTCATTCTTTCATAAAATGTCACTATTCTTATAGATTACAATGGCTTCCCAAATAGGGACAAATTGTAGACACCTAAAACTGGCCATTGATAACCTCTAATCAGGCTTTTGGCTAGTTTTTACCTAAAATGCACAATTTGGCCTAAAAACACTAAAATATGAAAAATGATGTGAAACTAACATATTTAAGTACCAATTTTGGCTAGGGTATCCCTAAATGGGGCAATAAAATCTATGGGCTAGCTAACTTTGATTAGATCATTTCGAGTCAAAATGTTAATTTTTCCCCTATGTGCTCTAGATTGATCTTTCCTATCCAATATTTTGCACAAGACTTGTGCCTTTTTTATTTATTTTTGGTAACATAATAAATGGGAATATAGTTTAAATTCATCTAGCATCACATGCTAATTCTAATTCAATAAAATTTTGGACCAATAACAAGACATTTTGACTAATTTAGGTAATTTGTGCACAAAGTGCTTAAAAATGCATAAGAGCTAATTAACTCAAATCAAGGCCTAATCAAAAATTCCATAGAAACTTGTTGAATACTTATTTTTCAAAATGAATATTGAATATATGCATCATCAAGTGACCTCATTTCTTGGGAAGATATCCCTAGGCCATAAATGCCATAAATATCAGGATTCATGCCCTCCATGCCTCATCAATGCCTTCCATGGTGCCCTCCATGCCTCTTAATTTCCCCCTCTCCCAATGTCATGATAAGGATAATTAAAAATTTAATTCCAAAAATTAAATTAATCCTCAACCACACATCTTAATCTTGAGATGGACTATTGAGGTTGATTCTGATTAAATCAAAAAATCTATAAATAGGAGGCCTCACAACATCATTTCTAGGCTATTTTGGTGCAAATTTATTATTCTCAAATATCTTCAAGCTTAATTTGTGAAAATTTATAATTTAGGATTGATTCCAAGAGTTTCAAGTAATTAGTGTTATCATGCCAAATTAATTCCAAGCCAGGCCAAACCACAAGCCAAAGGTGCCAAGGAGAAATGGAGGTTGTCAAGCTTCCATTGCCAAGGACTTCATGAGCACAAGCTAAGCAAGCCACCAATATAAAGGCATTTAAAGCATCTAAGGAAGGTGAAAGAAATATTGTGTTTGATTCCTTGCTTTTTAGTTGTGTTTGTCATTTGCTTTTGTTAATTAAGCTCTCCCTAGTGTCTAGGCCTAGAGATGTTATGCTATTAGAGTGTTTATTTTATTTTGTTTTCATTTTGAAACTAACACCATACTAACCATCCTCTCTTGAGTCAAATTCCTAGATCACAACAATGCTTCATCAACTTATCTATTTAAGGGTTTATAATATTGAATCCTCACCTCTTTAGTCACATTCTCACCTTCCATTTTAAGGTAAAAATCCCCATCTACCCTTCCCATTCATATCTTTAAATTTTCATTTGTTGGTCATAATAGAAGCATCTATCCCACATACACATCCATCAATTGATTGAATGCTTTTTTAGATATTCCACAAGTAGGCCAAACATAAATATCATTATTACTTAGGATATGTTGATTAATATAGCCTTGTATGTGGAAATTAATTACTCTCATTATTTGGTCATGTGTATTATTTGCATGTATTTTTTGTGGCCAAAAATAGATATTTGACATCCTGCTACAATTTTAAAATGGTCTATCCAAACCACACAAATATTTTTTTAATATGTTATCTTTGGAAGCTAGTATTCTCTACCTCTACCTGTTTCACTTTTCCCATAATTTTTAATATATGCTTTCATTCCCTTTTCAGATATTTCATTTCTTTGAGTTATTTTAAAGGTGCTAGAGGAGGCTTTCCTTCTAGAAAGTTATTTCACCATTATCCTTTGTATGCTAGATTCAGGTTGGATGAGAACATTAGATATATTTGATTGTTACTTTAATTCAAATACTAGTATGTCATTGATAATATGGAACCTAAACATCATAAGTTTGATAATACATTTTATTTTGTGGGTTTTATCCAACAAGTGTATCTCTGTGAAGGATTTGAAGTCATAAACTCCTTAATTAATGTAAGGATTGAATATACTTGACCCCTCTTGACATGTTATGTAGATGTATATGATATGTGGTAAAAAAATGTTCTATATTCCATAATTATTCTACTAATCTACCTAAAGTCCCATCTATATACTCATGGGTGTGTCCCATTGGGAGGAAGCTTATATACACAATGTTGAATACCCTTATTGTTATCAACATTGATGCAAATGCAAATAACGTATGATTATTTTTATCACTCGAAGAATGTCAGGATCTTGCTCTACCAATTAGAGCACATATGATTACTTCTTATATTAGCAACTAAACACAAAATTTAACCAGAATCAATAAGTAACTAGAAATATGAAACAACACAGGAATTGAGAGACAATACACAATTGTATTAATAATCACTCAGAAGAATATACAATAAAGAAGATGCCACTTCTTCCACCTCAAAGGCTCACCACACCTCAAGACCTTCTTCCCTCTCTCTCTTGGTCACAACTTTCAACTCCAATACAGAATTGATGTTCACCTCTCCAACCAGTCAGTAACATGCTGCCAGTTCACCAAGTACACAACCATACTCCAAGTAGATCTCCTGCTCTCTGCTGCTACCTGCAAATCACTAGACCTTACTCACCATTGTAGATCTCCTATAGAAAGTCATGCCCACATGCTGACCAAGATCATACACACACGAAGAACCCTTCTGATTCTCTGAACTAGTACCCACCTTGGTATTGTGGCACTAGGAGGAACGCAGCATTGCTCTCTTCTCTTTGAAGGAGCTTATTGCTCTCTTACTCACTAGCTACAAGTTCACAATACAGCCCATGAGTCCATATATAGATCTCATGCTTAAAATAATTAGACTAACCTAATTACAATAATTAGACACACAACTCAAGACCAAAAATAGCCTTTGCATGCAAACACTCGGTTCAACGAACTAACTGTTCGTGGAACAAGCAGTTATGGAACTACCACAGGCGACCGACATCAGTCCCTATCTGCCTGGAGGTGACCGACATCGGCTGACATACTGCCGATGTCGGTCGCAATCCTATCCATCTTGCCGTTGTCGATTTCCTTGTGCATTGCACCCTACCGACGCTGGTCTCCCTAGAACTCAGCAACCTCCTCCCTGTTTGCACCAGTTGAAGCTTTTAGCTCCACATCCTAACAATCTCCCACTTGGAGATAAATAGCTGCAACTGTACCTATATCTGTACACTGTCTAATTTGTACCCTGGCTTGTATCCCTCTTCAAGATCAATCCTGAAGACTAACCACCACACCCTGTGATGCTCTAACCATTGTGCCTTTGTCATCCAAGTAACCTGCCAAATCTGCATCTACAAACCTATGTAGAAAATAACTTGACCCTGCGTAGCATGTCGACCTACCACTGATCCCTGTAAGAATCCACTGAACTGCCCTTCAGTACCTCTTCCTCGAATTGGCTCCATACTCTCTGACAACCCCCACTGCTTGGGAAAAAACTCTAAACCTCATGTGATTTTGAACACTATTCCAAGCTAAGCTTGAACTATCCAGCCCTTGGTGTGCTTTCTGATTCTGCATCCTGCATCATGAACCTTGCCAACACCATCTTCACATCAGCTCCCACTGGAGATAAAAATCTCCATGTCTCTTATGCCAAAGAATTTTGTTGCTCCAAATTCTTCATGACACACCTCTGAACTAACCATACCTTTAACTCAGCAAATCCTTGTATGTACAAAACCTGCTAGCAAATTACCCACATACAGTAACTGGATAATGTCACGACTCATCATCCACTTGGTAAGACAAAAACACAATAGTTACAATGACATTGACTGAAGCCATGCTTAGTCATCCACCTGTCAAACCTGTACCACTATCCTACAGCTTCCTCAAGACCATATGCCATAACCTTCTATCTCTTGTGTCCATCCACTCTCTTCTTTAACTTGGTAATCCATTCCATCTCTCAGTGCTTACTTCCAGCTGACAACTATACCAACAAATCCCTGTTTGGTTCTTCTCTAAGGACTCACTCCTCATCCATGCCAAGCTCCCACTGTATCAAGATTTTATCTGCATTGCCTCTTCCATCTTCTTGGTTCTTGACCATCAATAAGCAATATAAAGAAGGTGAACAACGAATATGAGGTTCACTTACCCTTTCTAACCTCAACATGAGTGTTTGAGACTTGTTGACAGCTTGTTGTCTGCCCACCATCCGTACCAGTGACCGATCTCGGCCATCTACCAGTCTATTTTTGATCGATGTCGACTCCCTATACTGACCCTTACTATCGACATCATTTCCCTGGCTGACGCTGGTGTCCTTTCTACCGACATCGATTCCTTCATGATCGACGTCAGTCTTCTTATTGCTGACGTCAGCTACTGTCTGACCGACGTCGGTACCTGTGTTCCTTTGTGAGTAATAACTTTTTACCCGTGAGCTCTCCATGGATCAAAATCCTAATCAAATCAACCCTGCTCTGCTCAGAATAATTCAGCTTCCTCACCTGATCTCTATCCGTCATCTCCTCCATGAACACCAAGGCTTTCTAGTTCTTTAGCTTGTCAAAGACATCTAACTTCCGCTTCAAAACCTGCATTCCCCTCCTACATATGTGGCCAAGCCTATAAAGCCACATCTCTGTAACAGAAGGTGAATCAGCAATATAAGTGGATAGATAAAGGATACCTACTTTCTTACCACCATCTAATTCAAGTATATCCACTGTGAGAGTTACAGTGCATCTCTCATCACCCAAATTTCCTGAAGAAATTAGACTCATCTCCAAGACTGGTACCTGCATGACTTCCTTCAGCCACTGTGTGTCATCTGTCTGCAATTTCAGTGTCACTTCCCCTTCGTCAATAATCTGACAAGGCTCTCCAACCCCTAAATAAATCTCTCCAAAGTCTCCAAAGACATACCCATGAAAAGATGCTCTATTTCAGGCTGCATGGAAAGAGGCAAAAGAATCCGTAAACAAAGATTCCACTTTATCCAGAACATCCTGTGTAATATTACCTGCAACATATGCTTCTATGCGTTGATCTTCTACCGACCAACAATCTATTTTTACATGTTCTTTCTTTCCATCAATCAGACCATTCATGATATTCAGTTTCTCCATTCATAGCTTACTTTTTTCTGCCATTGATATACTCCCACTCAATCTGAAACCCCTGTGAGTGACCTGTAATCAACAAACACTACCAGATCTGAAACCACCTATTAGTCAACCCAACCAAAAGCTCTGATACCACTTGTCAGGATCTTGCTCTACCAATTAGAGCACATATGATTACTTCTTGTATTAGCAACTAAACACAAAATTTAACCAGAATCAATAAGTAACTAGAAATATGAAACAACACAAGAATTGAGAGACAATACACAATTGTATTAATAATCACTCAGAAGAATATACAATAAAGAAGATGCCACTTCTTCTTCCACCTCAAAGGCTTGCCACACCTCAAGACCTTCTTCCCTCTCTCTCTTGGTCACAATGATCAACTCCAATAGAGAATTGATGTTCACCTCTCCAACCAGTCAGTAACACGCTGCCAGTTCACCAAGTACACAACCGTACTCCAAGTAGATCTCCTACTCTCTGCTGCTACCTGCAAATCACTAGACCTTACTCACCATTGTATATCTCCTATAGAAAGTCATGCCCACATGCTGACCAAGATCATACACACACGAAGAACCCTTCTAATTCTCCAAACCAGTACCCACCTTGGTACTGTGGCACTAGGAGGAATGCACCATTGCTCTCTTCTCTCTGAAGGAGCTTATTGCTCTCTTACTCACTAGCTACAAGTTCACAATATAGCCCATGAGTCCATATATAGATCTCATGCTTACAATAATTAGACTAACCTAATTATAATAATTAGACACACAACTCAAGACCAAAAATAGCCTTTACATGCAAACACTCAGTTCAACGAACTAACTGTTCATGGAACAAGCAGTTTTGGAACTGCCACAGGCGACCGACGTCGGTCCCTGTCTGCCTGGAGGTGACCGACATCGGCCGACATATTGCCGATGTTGGTTGCCTTCCTATCCATCCTATCGTCATTGGTTTCCTTGTGCACTGCACCCTGCCGATGCCGGTCTCCCTGGAACTCAGCAACCTCCTCCCTGTTTGCACCAGTTGAAGCTTTTAGCTCCACATCCTAGAAAAGAATTATTCATTTGAAAGTAAATGATTGGTGTTTGTTTTTTGAATGAATTACTTGTAATAGAAACACTATTAATTGTTTCAACATTAAAAAAAATTCCTTGTACCATGTACGCTTATCATAAGCTTCATTTTTAAATAGTTAATCATGAAATGGTTATTTGGATGATCCACAAGTCTACAATAAATCCCCATACTCATCAATTATGGGATCTTTGAGCTTCCTAAGACACAAAGGTAGTGATGTTACTATTAGTTTGTTCTAAGTTCAAAAAATGGTAGTCCAAAGTGGTGAAAATACCAAGTATTGTGTCCATGTATGAGCATACCAATCAAAGTAATTAAGAGGTTTATAACATTCCTTATTGACTTTGATTTTTTTCCCATACTCAGTATTTAATTTTTCATTTTATCCAATTTACCATGTACAATGTTCAATAATATTGAGGTTATTCCTTTGATTGTAATATATGGGAGTAGTAATGTGCACAATAATTTTGAATGTATTCGTTATGCTATGTTTGTTCCTCTTCAAGATTTGAGAGTGCTTCTAAACATGTGGTGACTCTAATTTTGTTGTATAGATCTATATAATCATCACAATTGGATAATAAATTACTCATTTCTATTGAAATATGTTGAAATATTGTGGTCATTATCTTGTTGAAACTTGGTTGCAACACTGGTGAAACTTTCAACAATTCGAGCTCCTCCTTACAATTCTTTTGCATTAAATTATGGGTATAGAATGTAGGAAACAACCTTTTAGGAACTTTGATTACATCATATCATACATAATGAGTTAAATGCATATAAATATCTAAATTTATCTCAACCATTCTTGATAAACAATCAACTATTATAGAAATATTTGATATTTATTTCTCTTTATCAATGTTACCATTTACTACACCATTTTATTATTTGACTAGTCTAATTTATGACTATGGAAGGTGCTCCTTGGGTACCCATAAGCTTTTTTCTATGAATTTTGATAGACATCCATTCGATTAGATTTAATTTTATGCACCTCCATAGATTCGTCATCCACATTAAACAAAGCATTTATTTTAATGCATCTAACACAAAATCATTTATATCTTTTTCATTCATGTCTCTAATTTTGGGCCAAAGAAATGTGACTAAAGCTAGGGGAAATTTCATAAAACAATCATATTTTCAACAATGATTCTTCATATTCTCCATTTCATCCAAAAAAATTGGCCATTTTCTATCCTCATAAACATTTTGATTTGATGAACTTGGTAGATGGGCATCTAATTTTTTATATCTTTTAGAATTGTAGAGTTTTCTAATCACTTTTTTGGAATGATTTTAATTATTAGCATCAAAATAAATTATATATACCATATAAAATTGTTTATATTGTAATGCATATCACATGTTCACCACAACCTCATGTAGGACGTTTTTGAACCTCACAATTAAAGAACCATTTGTGTCTGCCAATTTCCTAGCAGGCCATTATATGAGAGACCCTTTAGACAGAGAGCATCCTTTCCAAATAGGGATAAATAATCTATCAATATACACACCAAAGGTA